>JAXQQM020069725.1:0-111134 GCA_034641835.2 Pinus albicaulis
GAGGAGAAAACAGATGGCAATGAAGAAGATAAGAGCAGTGAAGCAGAAATTGAGGTAGAAGAAGAAAACAATGATAATAGCAACAATGAGCAAGAAAGTGATGACAAAGGAAATTAGGAGGGAGATGAAAGTGATACAGGGGTAGAAAACAGTGATGCAAGTGCATAGGTTAATCAAGAAGGTGAAGTTGTTGAAAATGAATAAGATAGTGGGACAGAAACAGAGCTTAATAGTGAAGAAGAGGGCGATGATGACATAGAGGAAGAGGCTGAACATAGTAGCCTTGAAGGGAAAGATAGTGATGGAGAGGAGCAATACAGTGACAGTGATGACACTCATAAAACAATATCAAATGCAGAAAAAAGTGTTGATGATGAGCAAGGTGACAACCAAGGGGATTATGAAAAGAATCATGAAGATTATAGTCATCAGGGGGGTGTACAAGATATCAAAGACAATGATGAATTTGAACATGAAAATGAACCCAATCACAGTGAAAAAAGTGATGAAATAAATGAAGAAAATGAAAATGAAGAGATAGAGGAAGAGGATGAAGAAACTGAATACCAAGAGCAGATAACTAATGAGGCTGAAATAGAATTTGAAAATGAAGGCAGTGGCCAAGACAAAGACACAAAGAGGACAGTCAATAAGCAAGACATATTAGAAAATATTCATGACAGTCATGAAAACTATCATGATTATCATGACACTAATATGCCTCCAAATGACCAAGAAATCCAAAGTGACAGTGTGGAAAGTGGTAGAAAAGAAAGCCTTAGTGAAGGAAAAAGCCAAGATGAGGCAAGTGAGGAGGATAGTGGTTAGTTTGAGAGCCAAGATATCAGTGAGAAAAAAATTGAGGAAAGCAAGGATGATGATGAGGTTGAAGGTCAAGAAATCAATGACCCAATGGAGTATTAAGTCACTCATGAAAGCCATAGGAAAGATGAAAAGGCTTGTGACTTCATCAAGGTTCAAGGCACCCTCATCCCTCCTCTCACATGCACCTACCATAGAGGCAATAGAGATGTGTTTGCTACCTCAAAAAAGGAAAAGGGCCATCTCTCCTCCAGCTATCAAGAAAAAATACAAAGGAAAACAAAATATGGACAAGGGTGAGCAACAATTCAAGCTAAGAAGAAGAAAAAGGATCAAGAGGACTTCTTAAGGGCCTCAATTCATTGATTTAGAAAATGATACTGAAGACAAAGAGATGAACACAAGATTTCTTCTCTTGGAGAAAGATGCTCAGCTTCAGGAGTGCGAAAGAGACTTTGCGATGGCACAAGGAGGAGCATAGAAATTTCAAAGAGGTGAAGAGAGGCCTTGTCCTACAAAAGAAGATGACAAAGCATTATGCAAGGAAGAACATGCTTTCATGTGCCAAACTGAGGAAAACCTTGAAGACCTAAAAATAGCCAAAGTGTAGGAAAACCTTGGAATTTTGGCTGAGGCTTCTCAACAGGTGTCCAAGACCTCTTGAGGGACCTCTCCACAAATTTTGAGGAAAATTGGACAACTTTTTGTTTTTTCCAAATTTTGACCCCTAGGAACATAGCACCCTAGGCGCTGCGCACAACATTAGTGCATCCTCAGCTCTCAAATTTTGAATTTTTGGACTTCTCACATCACCAACAGTCTTCTCACCAATTTTCAGATCATTTGGAGCAATTTTACCCCCTCAAAATCTCAAAAAACATCAAAAAATTAACCTTTCTGCCTCATTTTCAGACCAGGCATTGCGCATAGCGAAGTGTTGGGAGATTTGATTTTTGGATAGAGAAATGGAATCTAATTAGAACAACCCAAGAATTTCTGTAAAGTAGACTCACCAAGCTTTCCAACAGGCAATCAGGGAGCCAAATCTGGTGTCGGGAAGGGGTCCAAATCCCAGCTACAAGAGACCCCATTTTATGCTGAAGTGGCGCTACACACAGAGGCTGCCTAGTGTGTTTTGGACCAAAAGTAAAAAAAACACACTCATTTATTGCAAATATATATTTTTGAGTTTTTCGAGGAAAATTAAGCTAGAATTAGGTGCAAATAGTTATTTTAGCATTTATTCTTGGGATATTATGTGCCTTGGGCCTTGCATGGTCTCTTAGCCATAAATGATATTTATGACTATATTTGACATTTTCCTACCACATTTAGGGTTTTAGTCCTCATTTTCTCCATAAATAGAGCATGAGGCCCATATTTATTTTGTTGGCATTTGATGAACTTGAAGAGAAATATACATGGTTTCATGAGCTTGGAGAAAAAATTGGTTTTGTGAAGTGGATGAATGGCTTGTTTTCTTGGATGATGGAGAAGCTTGTTTGCTAGATTCCATAGCTTGGTGAATGGTGATTTTTTCCTAATTTTTATATTGTTTCCTTTGTTATAATTATGTTTCATGTTTCTTAGCTGCTATTAAACAGAAAACTATAGCTTGAGACATGTTCTTTGAGGCACCTCAGTCCTCTTGTTTGTTATAGCCTTTATGTTTTCTCTTTTAGCCATCTTAGGGAATTCTTTGCTGCTCCTTAGGTCCACCATTTTTTTTTTTTTCGTGCATGGTTAGTATGTTAGCTTACAAGTAATATTTATGGTATGCCCTGCTTATTTGAAGTTCTCAAAACCCTATCTTAAAGCCTTTCTGTGGAATATTGATTGATTAGGTTAAGATAAAGAGGTCTCGTTCGATATTTCCCCTTGTCCATGCTTGTCAACTTGTTTCAAAGTTCCCAATAGCTTGAAATATGATTTTTAGGAGTTCCCTCTTTATAAATTAAGTTATTTGTTTAAATCTTTTATGTTTTCCCAAAATCTAAAGGTGAATTTATAAAGTTAGGAGTTCTAATGCTTCTATGTTTCACTGGAATGTTTATCTTATATGTTTATCAGTTTGAGTATTGTTCATAGAGATCAATGGTTTTCCCTACATCATGAGTTTTTCTTCACACTATATATGTGTAAGACCTCTTAGTATTTTCCCCAACTTAATGTTCACTACACCATCATACGTCACCTTAAGGATCCATTAACCTTGCTAAATCGACCTTGCAACACACTCTGTTTCATCATTTAGACACTCTTGAATTTCACTTGACTCCATAACCCAATGGCTTTGACATCCTCTCACTCATCTTATTACATTTTGACCATCTTACCCATCCAAAACAATAAGAAAACCCTACACCTAATAACTAGCCTAAAATCAAAACCATAGAGCAAAAAGAACACATCCTTTGCACCCAATAGAGAGATCCCTATCTGAGTCCAGGAAGGCTAGGTCCTTGGATTCCAAAGCTTGGTTCCATGTTACCCCGTCATTTGGCCTGCCAATCTGCCAAATCATAGGACCCTAACAACACCTTCAACATAAAAATTTAGAAACTGATCATGAATAGTATCTGACAGAAACTGAATATAATTAAAAATCAATGATGACTTGTTACCCTAAGATAAAACTGAAAAAATCCTAGTATCACTTCATCTACCCATTGATCGGTAGGATAATATAACAAGCATGCAACCATAAAAACAATATTCCTTCAAATTTCTGGAAAAATTGAAGTGGAATAGGGAGGATTAGTTCAAGGAAATTCAGAATTAAAAGGTAACATTTCTAAAAAAGACAAGATTAGTGGGTAAATGTAAGTTTTTGATAGATATCCATGAAGGAATCAATATAAAAGGGGTAAAAAGGGGCTTGGAAATTAATTTGGAGTGCTTGAAATATAGAATCAGGTGTAATGGAAAATAATATTTCATTTTTTTGGGCAATTACAACCTTATGAATATGAAGGTACCTTATATGGAAGCAGGTGAAAAATTTTGGGAAGGTATGAGTTTTGGGAAAGAAAAATTGAGGCAGGAAAGGCTCCTAGATACTCAATTCATCACTGAAATCTTGGAATTTCTATTTTCCGTAATTGTGGAGTTCATACAGGTCAAACTCGCATTAGCTCTCTCATATCTTATATTCAGTGTCAACCAGAGGGAACTTTTTGAGGTTAATGATGAATTTAGGGATTTATACAACTAACTTAGGATTTACTTTGTGATAAGACATTGTAAACAACAAATTACCAGCTAGGATAACGAATTACTAGGCTATGGTGATCCAATTTACCAGCTAGGGTGGCTAATTTCCAGGCTATGGTGATCAATGGCATAGGAAGATGAATGTGTGCTATTGAAATTCAACGTCACGCTTGTGCCTGTACAAGAATAAATGGTGGAAAAGGAGTATTCAGGGTGGTGAGATTATTTAAAAAAGGAATTTTTTGATGAATAAATAGATTGTAACTGTTTTTTGGGCATATCTAGTTGATTTACTACACGTTGGTGGGAATAATTAATGATTTAAAAACTACATAGTTCTTTTGGCAGGAGAAATTTAATTATGAAACAATTATTTGGCAGGAGAAAATAACATAGAGAGAAGTGGCAAGGTATGAGTGGGGGTGAGAGTGGAGGGGGAAAGGTAAAGTGGTTTTCAGAGTGAAGGGTGGGTGGTTAATGGTTTTGGAGTGAGTGGGGGGGGGGGGGACGCATCAAGGGGCCACCACATATGGTTTAGCGGTATTGTCAAATCTACTTTTTGGACCCCCCACCCCACCCCCTCGTCAACCTTCAAAAGTGCGGGGGGCTCTCGAACTCATCCTACGCTATTTATCTGAGTGGGGATGATCTCGTCGATCGATTTCCAATCAAAATTTATTGCTATACGAAAAAAAATCCAATCACTTTATTTACAATAGAGTAATCCTCTGAAACATAAGGATTAAAATAATAATAATAGAGAAATAAACCAAAGTGACATTTTAACTTGCGTTCCAACTTTAGGGATTTTATTTATTTATTTATATATAATTTTATATCCCTTTTTCTTTATTTATTTATTTATTTTTGATTTATTTTGTTTTCTCATTTTTCTTTTCATTTCTTTTTATTTATATTCTCTTTTCTCTTTTTTTTCTCTTTTCAGAATAAGGGATAAAGTAAAAATAAACTAGGATAAAAATAAATTACAATATCAATTCCATCAGGGGAATGCTTCCCCCTGTGGGATGCAGATAACTTGCAGATCCATGTGCCTTATCTTCGGGATATGGAGTCTTTTCTGTGAAAAAAAAACCCTTGATGCTGAAATCTTAAAGAACATCGAGAATTTATAATGATAAAAGTTCAATAACTTAATACTGAATATAGTGCTTGAGGTATTTCCCATTGACCAAAAATGAGGAATATTTTCCTTCCGTGTTCTATAAAAAAAATATATATTTTTACCCTTTACTTTAGCAATGTTGAAAGGTCCCAACCATAAAGTGTTAAACATTCCATGCTTGCCTTTTTCCTCTCTTTTGGCATCCCATCTTAACACTAGGTATCCTTTTTTGAAATATATTTCTCTAGCCTTCCTATCAAACAAACTCTTCATTTTATCTTGTTACTGTCGAATTTTATGACGAACTTCATCTTTGTCCTGATTCAACTCAACGATTTGATTTATTCTCCTATAAAAATCATTAGCTTCTTCATATAACTCATGTAAGAATTTCATAACTGAAAATGCTAACTGTGTTGGAAAAATTGCTTCAATCCCATATACAAGTTGAAAATGAGATTTACCAGTAGATCTCTTAGGTGAGACTTTGTTTTCACATACTATATATTTGAGATGACTGTCCCAAGTCCTTTTTTGATCTTCCATTAATTTTTTAATGAATCTAGCCATACTTTTGTTTCATGAATATTCTAGCCCATTACCCTAGGGATAATAAGGTGTAGAATGATGTCATTTAATCTGATATTTGTAATAGAATTCTACCATTTTAATACTACCGAAAGCTTGAGAAATATCTATAAAAATTTGTCTTGGGAAACCAAATATGAAAAAAAAAATCTTTAATTAATTTTATTACCACTGTATCAGTTGCATTCTTAAAAAGAATTTCCTCTACCCACTTGTTAAAATAGTCAGTGGTTGTTCATATAGATCTATGTTGATTTCTTGAAGATAGAACAATTTATCCTATGAAATCTAATCCCCATTGTAGGAAAAGAGCTTCAACTAAAACTGGAACAAGGGGAAGTGCTTCTAGCCTTTTTTTCCAAAAAATATGACATGGGATACAACTCCTTACCTTTGGTCCAACCTATGAAAATAATTTTGGTCAATAGAAACCTTCACTTAAAATTTTATATGCAGTTGCTTTCCAAGCATAATGTCCTCCACAAACGCCTTCATGAAATGGTTTATTTACTCCAATTTCATTATCAGTCAGACATTATAAGATGATATTCAAAGAATATTTCCAATACAAATTTTCATTTATGATACAATAATTCATGACCTTGAGTCTCAAAGATTTCCACTGATTCTTTGTGAATTCAAGAAGATAATTAAAATCACAAAGAAAATGCACTATGCTTTTATACCAATCTGAAACTACAAATTTCTCATCAATATGTAAAAGAAAAGGAGCAGGATCTTCATTGGAGGAAGGTTATTGTGGATTCTCCTCTCTTGCAATCTAAGAAGGTTCTTATGGATTCTTATCACTTGAAATTTGAGAAGGTTTTTGTGGATTATTCTCACCTGAAATTTGAGAAGGTTCTTGTGGATTCTCCTCACTTGAAATCTACATAATAGTATTGATACCAAGTATATTACAATTTTACTCAGCCAAAATTTTAGCTAAATCTTTTCCTTTTATCAAATTGGTAGGTCTAATATCTAGACCAAACTTAAGTATCCTAGCAATACATCATCACCTCTTTCCATCTATATCAGGCTGAGTTAGAATTGTTTTTACTGCATTGTTGGGAACATAAGAAATTATAGGAGAATTTAAGACATATATTCTAAATTATTTTAATGCTTCCACCAAGGAATAGGATTGTTTCTCTATGATGTCATATATTAATTCCACATCCCTCATAAACTTACTGAAAAATGAAATTGGTTTCTCCTATTGATCATCATTTCTTTGTAATAAAACAACTACTAAGGTAGTATCTGAGGCAAAGGAAAAGATACTGAACAAATTTGTGTAATCTGGACTAACTAGCACTAGGGAAATAAATAGCCTTTTTTATCTGTGAAAAATAATATCTTTCTTCTACAGCCCATCTAAATTATTTATCATTCTTGAGCATATTGGAAGTAATATCTTTCACACCTTTAATAGGAAATAAATACTAACCAAAAATTTACCTTTCCTAAAAATGCCTAAATTTCCTTTTTATTTCTAGGTAAACCAATTACCTGAATTTATGAAACTCTCTTTGGATCTATAATAGATCCTTCCTTTGAGATTATGTGTCCTAATATATAAAAGTACTTTTGGATAAATCACATCATTCTGATTAGGCCCTAATAGCTTTCCTTAGTTCATTTCAAAAAGTGACTTTTTGTGATTAAGATAAATCCCATATCCTACATCTTTCAAAAACTTTCCTCAAAGTGTTTCAAATGTTTTTCATCAGAATAAAAAAATACAGTTAAAGAATAGAGATATATGATAATAAAATTATTTAACTTACTAACAAATTCCAGATCCATTTCTCTTTGAAATGTTTCTCCAACATTGATTAGACCAAATGGCATTTTGGCATACATGAATGTGCCTCATGGAGTTGTAAATGTTATATTTTCTCTATCTTTTGGACTAACCAAGATTTGATTATATCTATATTAGACATCAAACATTGAATTCCTATTTTAACCTAACACCCTTGAAGTAATTGGTCCATTTTTGGTAATGGATAATTATTCTTTAAAGACAATTTGTTCAGATTACTAAAGTCAACGCACAATCTTATTTCACCAATTTTTATTCCTAACATGAACTAGGCTGTATATCCATTCAGAATATCTTAAGGGAACAATTATCTTTGTATCCAATAAATTCTTCACTTCTTTCTCTATGACTAGAAGAAAAATTGGATGTATTCTTCTTAATTTCTACTGAAATGGTTTAGATTTTGGTTTAAGAGGAATTTAATTCTCAATAATGGTTGTGTCATAGGTTTTCAATTCTTCATATGACCATGCAAATACATATTTATAATGGTTGAAAATATTGATGTATTTATCTTTTATTTCTTGAAGTAATGATGTTGAGATTTTAAGATTTTTGATTTCTTCATAAGTGCCAGTATTGAAATCTTGAACATCTTGTTCTTGTGAATTTAAAATTGAAGTTTTTGAGACACCATTATGGTCAAAATTTTTATCAAGGGGTACTAATCCTTTTGTAATTTAATTTTTTGATAATTTAATTATATTATGATCAATACATTTTTTTTTAAGGGTGAATCTTGATCATTCTCATTTGATTTAATTCTATTAAAATTTCTCCTTCAACTTGTAACAAAGGAAATTCATCTAACGCTTGTAATTTTTTTTTTTAAACTTTTCATCATCTTCAAATACCTTCAAATGTTTGACATTGTTAGGAATAGATATATTTCACTTCAATCTGAAATTGTAATTGCAGTGGATTAGGAATTTTCAAAGTGCTAGCAGCAATTGCTAAAGCATTTGCATGGATGTTTCTTCTCTTGTGATTGATATGATAATGAAAGCTTGAAGATAATTTTATATACAATACCATACTTCATTCCTATAATCTCTAAGCTTAGGATGTATAGTTTGACAAATATTTCTGATTTGTTTTACAATCAACTCTAAATTTCCATATACTACCAAGTTTTTAACTTTTAGATTCTTAGCTAATTCCAATCCTAAAAATAGGGCTTCATATTATGCCACGTTATTTGTGACTTCAAAATATAATATAAAGGATTGAATTATATTTCTTTTACTAGGAGAAATGAGTACAATTCATGCCCCAACCCCATCTTTAGAAAATGCTCCATCAAAATACATTTTCTAAATATTAGCTTTTGTAATGTGAGGTATATTAATTTTTTCTTCAATACTAATTTGAGGATTAGAAATATCATTAGCAGCTAATGTAAAGCATCCAAAATCCTAATCAAGAGAAAAAAATAGTTGATTAATTTCTTTATTTGATTTACAAACTGCAATGATAAATCTTACCTCTCTATATAACCTTAAATGTTCACCTCCATAGTCTGGGATTGTAGCAAAGGACATGTCCATTTGTAAATTCCCTCCCAACTTTGCACAACACGATCTTGAAAATAACATTCCAAACTTTTGGGGGATGCCAGTGAAAACTATGTCAAATACTATACTCTTGAAAATGATTTGAGCCAGCGTAACAAATAAGTCTTTAATTAATCCCAAGCAAGGTACTTTCTTGGAATAAAAAGTGTACAGATCATGATATGGTCTAGTAATTTGTAGTTGGATTTGATCTATGATTACTTTAGGAATTAAATTATCGGAAGCCCTAGCATCTAAAATACAGTTTTATAAAAGATTATCATGAACTTTCAATGTGACATAAAAACGAGGAACACTTTCATCAATAATTTCAGAAGTAAGACAAAAAACAATTGAAGGTTTCTCATCCTATACACTTATGACATCCTCCTCTGCATCTACATTGGAAGATTGAATCCATTTAGAAACATTTATTTTATAACTTGGATTCTTAGAGAGTTCAAATAAACGAATTGGAATCTTAACTCTCTCTAACTCACTTTCAACATTAAAAACAATTGAAACAAAATTTTCAACAATAAATTATTCTTGCAACTGATTATGTGGTTGAATTAATGATGTTTCTATTTTAGCTGTTTTTACCAGAGGTTCTGTTGGGCCAAAAATAAGGTACGTTTTCACCCTGTCTTTACCTCAAATTGTTATACACATTTAGGAATTTTTCCTCATCTTGATAGTAAAGGAAAGGAATATTAATGTAAAATGAGGACAAACGAATTAACGATAAAAGGGACGTTTTGCAACGGGAATTTGACCAATTGTATCTTTATTCACAAGGAAACAAAGCAGCTGAAGCGATGAAAATCAGAAGATAGCTGATAGGCAGAGACTAATGGAATCATAATGAATCCCATAGGCCGGCGGAAGATGGAAAGGCATATCCATGTCCGAAGAACTCAAACGACAGCCACGAGAAGCAGGTTGTCGTTTGGAAAAAACTATTACCTCTGATTGAAATCGCCTTTAAAAGGCCAAAGAAAAAAGAGATAGAAAAGGCTGAATAGGGATTTTCCTCTGTAATAGACATATCAAGACAGAACTGTCCAATTGTACTCATGTGTTAAATTTCACTCAATAAAGAATTTTGGTGTTTTGACTAGTCATTCTCTAAATTTTCCATAGCGGTCGACTTCTGGTGGTTTGGGCCTTGCCTTGGGAGTTCTAGTGCTAATATCTATGCTATAATTTCAGTTACAAAACTTATATTTCATTCATCGAATGCGTCTCGTGAAATATCATTTAATTGGTTGAATTACATACATAGAACACAACAACTTTCTCTTTCACTGGGATAGTTTATTGTTCATGCTTTCTGGCTTACATTCTATATTTTTGTAGTTGTTAGATGCTTCCATCATTTCTTAATACTTTTATATTCATTTCATTAGATCTAGCATGACTACTATTTAGTTCTGTACATAGCTAAGAATTCGATCTTTCCATCATTACTGTAAGGCGTCTAGTTGCTGATCGATTCAGAACAATGTCAACTCATTAGTTTACAAATATAATTCCAATGCAAAATTAGATAAGTAATTATTGTTCAATTTATTGAAATTGTTGTTCAATTTGGTAGAATTTCTGTTCAATTCAGTAGGACTATTGTTCAATTAATCAGTGTGCTGTCCAATCATAGGTTGTTATTTTCTGTGCTTACTTAAACAAGAATAGTTACAAGCATTTTAAAATTTCATCCCTATTTGAATTGATTGAACTTCAAGAATTAGATAATCCTCTTCACAGTAATATAGAGTAGTTTTTCTTGATATCACTTTTATATACTTTTCTCACACTCTTGGAATAGAAAGACTTACCCTGGGTTGACAATTGAATGAGAAGAATCAAATTTTCCTGTAACAGTCACCTTTGTGAGCCAACATTTTTGGCACCGTTGCCGGGGAGAGTGTTTAAGAGTGATGCCCTTCAATTCTTTTCTTATCTTGCTATGAAGAATCGGGTATTAAAAATGAGAGGTAAGAATCTACATACTTGCAAGAAAAATGCTTGCTCTCTAGCCCGCTTCTCAGCAATTGTGCAGAGGCTAGTAGAATAGGTGCTCTTGTTTTATGAATATGAAGAAAAAGATAGAAACTAATAAAAATCATCCACTTAAGTTTACGAAACCAAAAGGACTGGTGATCCTTGGTAGGACAACATATATAGATGAAATCATTAAGAAAGTTGAATCCCAGGCATCCGTAGGACCTAGACCCATTCCTATTCAACGTCCTACTACACTCCCTCAGGCAACATCCTCACCATCTGCAGCCCATGTCAAGATTTGCAGTGAAAAAGAAGTATATGAACAAAGCCTTCAGAATGTTGATCGCATAAGTACTGATCCTTCGAGAGAGGGAGGTTCATGTAATTTGCAGGAAGGGGAAGGAGAAAATAGTAGTACAATTTAGGTAAGAACTCTAGAGCCTGGATCCCTTGAGAGAGTAGTCAAGACAGAGACACTCGGTATCCTAGATTGAGGAAGCACTGTAAAAATTCCTCTGCATTCGTCCCCTAATCTCGCTAAGATTATTCCTCTAGAACAAGAAATCCCTGAGGATTACTGGCATATCTTTGATCAAATAGAAAATAATCAAAAGTAGAATTAGAGACAGACATCAACATTGGAGTATCCCATTGTTGATCATGCTGCAAATGCCCCTATGAAATCCATTCCCTTACAAAACATCCCCACCTTCCATGGTTTGACCTCGGAAGAACCTCATGCATTTCCTTTTGAATTCAATGTCTTATGTAGGGGGTATGACTACACCACTAACCCTCAAAAACTAAAATTGTTCCCCTCTACTTTGAAGGGGAAAACACTACATTGGTTCATGGGGCTTAGTGGAGGAACCATCAATAACTGGGACCAAATGAAGAACACTTTTCTTAGTAAATATCAAGATTATTGCCGGACTTGAGAATTAAAAGATGAAATCTTCAATATTTCTACAAAAGACAATAAGAAATTAGAATAATACATCGAAATATTTCAATATAATTTACAAAGGTCTCCATATACTGCACTATCCAAAGACATCTTAAAAGAAAAAATGATTAAAGGAATGAAAGAAGAATGGGTTGAAACACTTAACATAATCGGAAAAGGGGACATCTACCAACAATGATATGATGAGATCATTTTTCTGTGTATCAGGTGCTCTCGGGGTAGTATGCGAAATAGGGCAATTGGACGAGACTCAACGAAAAAATATCCTAAGAAGTCTGGTGGCAACGTAACCAGTTAATCTTTTAGAAGATTTTAAAACAAAAATTTTTGGTACTTTGACAACGCGGCTTGATTTCCTACAAGCCAAGCAGAAGAAAGCTATAGCAGAACAAAACTTGGTCATCTTTTTCCCATGCTGTCGGAAGAAGCACATCCAAAGGGAATTCCCATTAGACATGGTTCAAACCTGTGCTATCTGCACTAAGGACCATGCCACAAACCATTTCCCTTCACATTGGGGGTTGACGACAGTTTACAAAGAGGTAGAAAAAGAGACAGAACCAATCTACCTAATGAACCAGCGTCAAAAATGGCAATCATGACCATTTATGCCTCAAGACCTACCTCAATTCTTTTCTTCTCCGCAGTTTAACCAAAATAACCCTGCAGGAGCTTGGTATAATCAACCATCTTCTTCTACTTGACCGTCTTAATCGTTTCCTATGCCACCTTGGCCAACACCACCCTCTTCAGGGAATAATTGGTCAAGTTTTCCTTGTTCTCCCCCCTATTAGAAAAGCACTTCAAATCTAACCCAGTGGCCAACCTCCCCTTCACAAACCACAAATTGGCCTTAGAATCGGTAGTGACCTCTGGGAATGACCAACCTACCAATGGGAACACGAGTTAAAAATAAACCTACACTACCAGCTCCGTACCCAGTCCAACATAACCCTCAACCTATCATATGACTTCAGTTACTGGCTCAACCCAATACTATTCCCAACAATAGGCTGATTCAGTTAATTCAAATTGTAGAAAACCCAAACCCTGAACAGAAACAATGTAATGAACTAAGGTTGAGATCAGGACGTATTATCTTGCTAGTAGAAGACGTGACCCTAGCAATTGGATTCTAGAACTTTAACAGAGCCTAAACAAGAAAATGTGACTAAAATAGAAGTAGAACAGGGAAAGGGAACAGTTGATCAAGGGAAGCAAAATCTTAGGATTTCTCCCCCTCCATTCCCTGAGAGGATAACGCTGCCTAGGCCGATAGTCTCTCCAGATTTCGATATCCTAGGAGAATTGAATAACATTTGCATTAAAATTCCTCTTTTGTAGGCCATACAAGATATTCCCATCTACGTCAGGACAATCAAAGAACTATGTGGGAAGAAGCAAGTGAAAAGAGAAAAAACTGTACCCATTTTTCATGTGGTGGGAGCACTATCCGACTTATTGTTGGGCAAGGAAACACCCGTGAAATATGAGGATCCAGGGAATCCCATAGTAACTGTGAAAATCTCTGGCCACTCCTTTCCAAACACACTGGTTGACTTAGGGGCGGCCATTAACATCTTAACCATAGGGGCCTATGAAAAGCTAGACATATCAGCTTTAGAACCCACAACTACTTTGCTGGAACTTGCTGACAGGTTTGTTATCAGACCAGAAGGAATATTACAAGAGATACTGGTTTCTATGGACTCATGGGAATATCAAGCTGAATTTTTGGTTATTAACCCAAAGAATAGGATGGATGGACACCCATTGATAATTGGGCGACCTTGGTTGGCAACAACGGATGCTTACATAGGCTGATAGATAGGTAGCATGACCATTACTAGAGGAGATTCCATTAAACATATCATCATTTACCCACCTTCCAAACCAAGTATACCCACAGTAAAAATTCACAAACATCCACAAACATATTGGGAGAAAAATATTCTTCCACCCTTGACAGTAGTTAAGGCTCTTGAATTTAAGGATCAAACTAAAGATGATGTCATCAATAATTTCATGAACCATCGATCTACATCTAAAAACTTGAAATGCCAAATGTTAAAAAAAATTCTCGAGGATGAAAAACAAGAAGATCCTTTGGCAGATCTTGATCCACAACCATTGTACGTAACAACATACCCATTGAAATTGAGTCAAGGAAAATTTTAAATATCAATGGCAATCTGGATAGTGACCAAAAGAAAAGGCTCATAAAGGTTATACAGAAGTATCAAGGGTAATTTTCTTGGGACTACCCAAAGATGAAGGGTATAAACCCTCAACTATGCACCCATCACATCTATACTGACAAGGAGGCTCGACCTATTCGGAAACCTCAACGGAGGCTGAATGCCCATCTAAAATACATTATAAAAGATGAGCTGCAGAAGTTGCTGGATGTAAATTTCATTTATCCCATATTAGATAGCAAATGGGTCTCCCCTTTAGTAGTCGTTCCTAAAAAGAATGGGAAATGGAGAATCTGTGTGGATTATAGATAACTGAATAAAGCAACACATAAGGACCACCTCCCCCTTCCTTTTATCAAACAAGTCCTCGACACATTGGCAGGAAAATGGTTCTTTTCCTTTATTTATGAGTTCAGTGGTTACAATAAAATATAGATAGCCCCCGAAGACCGAGATAAAACAACCTTTACCTACCCATGGGGAACACTTTCCTACTGGGTGCTACCATTTGGATTATGCAATGCCCCAACAACCTTCCAAAGAACCATCTTCAACATTTTTTTTGATCTAATAAATGGGGGACTTGAAATTTACGTGGATGACTTCACCCCATATGTTGATGAATTCATCAAGCATTAGAAACACTAGAAAATGTATTAGAACGATGTATTTCCACTAGGTTATGTTTAAGAAATGAGAAATGCCACATGATGATGACTGAAGGAGTAATCTTAGGACACCATATATCTGCAGTTTCAATACAGGTAGACCCGACAAAGATAGAAGTAATCCTTTTATTAGCCACACCTTTTATGCAGACAGAGGTACGTATATTTCTTGGATACGTAGGGTATTATCGCAGGTTTATAAAAAAAAAATTCACAAATCACAGCACCCTTGTATGCATTAACTGGAAATGTTGAATTTCACTGGTCTGATAAATGCGACATTGCTTTTACAGACTTAAAGAAGCTGGTCTCAACGACACTGATTCTATGAGGTTCTAACTGGAAGCTTCCCTCTCACATTTCTTTGGATGCAGATGATACAATGATAGAGGCAGTTCTTGGTCAAGAAGAGGACAAAAAGCTCTATGCTATTTATATATCAGCAAAAATCTCACTCTTGCTGAATCAAACTATACAGTGACTGAAAACAAATTCTTGGTTGTCATTGATGCTATCAATAAATTTAGGCATTATATAATGGGCTATCAAGTACTCCTGTATACTAATCATTCTGCCATTAGATATCTAGCTAATAAACCAATCACAAATGGGAGAATAACTCGTTGGTTGCTGTTGTTGCAGGAATTCGATAAAACTATCAAAGACTGTCCAGGGAAGGAAAATGTGGTTTCAGACTTCCTATCCAGGGTTCTGAAGAGAGATGACACACTAGCACTGGACGAATAGTTTCTTGATGAAGATATGTTCACTGTAGCAGTAAAAATGCCATGGTATGCATATGTAGCAAACTATTTGGCAGTAGGGAAGCTTCGGACCAGACATTTGACATTAAGGGAACGAAAAATGATTGTACAACACAGTGATAGGTTCTTCTAGATTGGTGGATACCTCTTTCATACAGGGGTGGACATGAATATACGCATATGCATCCGAGAAGACGAGATTTATGACATCCTACGGGCCTATCATGACAAACCTTTTGGTGGCCATTTCGCAGATTGTAGAATGGGGCATAAAGTATTACAAATATTGGGTTATTATTGGCCCACAAATTTCAAAGATGCAAAAAGAATGTCCAAGCTTGTGATAGTTGCCAGATAATGGGCCACCCAGGCCAAACTGATGAAATGCCACTACAACCACAATTAGTAGTAGAACCATTCAAACGATGGGCATTGGACTTTGTTGGACCATTCAACCTGTCATCGAATCAGAAAAAATACATACTAGTTGTCACAGATTACGTAACAAAGTGGGTAGAAATGGTGGCCTTATCAAGAGCCATGGAAGAATTTGTAATTAACTTCCTTTTTGAGCTATTTATCCAATATGGTTTACCACATGAAGTGATAACTGATGGAGGGGCACAGTTTGTGGGTAATAAAATTACAACCACCCTGAAGAATCACCATATCATCCATAGAGTCACGTCTCCTTACCACCCACAGGAGAATAGGTAGGTCGAAAGTACCAACAAATTCCTTGAGGCAATTCTTACTAAAACAGTATGAACACATCGCCAGGACTGGGCTACTAGACTACGATAGGCCTTGTGGGCTTACCGCACAACATGGTGAAACACCACTGGAAATTCTCCATATCATCTAGTATTTGGGAGAGAGCCTATTTTTCCTAGTGAATTCGAAGTAAAGAATCTAAGGACAACCAAAGAGGTAGGGTTGGACTTGATGGAGGCCCAGATTAAAAAAAATCCAGCAAGTAAATGAACTAGATGAAGTACGGCTAATGGCCCTGCAGCACGCAACAATCATACAACAACATTGAGCTAAGTGGCATGACAACCTCATAAAAAATAAAACGTTCCAGAAAGGAGATTGGGCACTTCTATATGACTTTAGATTCCAAGATTTTCCAGGGAACTTGCAAATGAAGTGGCTCAGTCCCTACAAAATTCAGAAAGTACACAAAAAAGGTACCCTCACCTTGATCACCATAGATGGGTCTAGTTCTACGTTTCGTGTCAATGGGCATAGATTTTTCCTATATCACAAACCTCTTACAAAAGATTCTTTTTTCCAGCAGGTACACAATGATCCTATTATCCAAATTCTACCAGAAGGGGGTGAAAACCCCACAACTTCAAGTACATAAGAGTTGATGTTTTTTCTTGTAAATATTTATATAATTTCCTTGCAATTTTTTTTCTTGTTTTACTTTGTTTTACATTATTCATATTCACAATAATAGCTTTTTCCTTCATCACCCCTTGCATTTTACTTTTGTTGTTCAAATATTTGAACGACTGATGTTCAATTCAATTGAACAGGTGATGTTCAAGCGAATTGAACAACCATGTTTTTATGTTTTTACTTTTTTTGTTCAAATCTTTGCACGACTGCTTTTCAATCCGATTGAAAATTTGTTATTCAATCGAATTGAACAACCATGTTTTTGCATTTTTAATTTTTTTGTTCAAATATTTGAACGAATTTTGTTCAATCCGATTGAATAGCTGTTGTTCAAACTGATTGAATAGTTATTGTTCAATCCGATTGAACAAATGTTGTTCAATCGAATTGAACAACCATTTTTTTGCATTTTTAATTTTGCTGTTCAAATATCTGAACGACTGCTGTTCAATCTAATTGAAAAGATGCTATTAAATCGAATTGAACATTCGTGTTCTTGCGTGTTTATTTTTTCCATTCAATCCAATTAAACGGTTGCTGTTCAAACAGATTGAACAATTGATTTTTTTCTTCTCCCCTCTTTTAGCATGATTTTTATTTCCTTCCTTTTTTTTGATAACCTCTTTTCATTCCACACCCCAGTTATAAAACACATTTCTGAGTGGAAAATTGGCACCTGAAGAGGAGAAAAGAAGTAATATTACTAATATGATGATCCTTTGAAACTTTAATGGAAATATCTACTCCGGGAGCTGTCATGGTACATCTATGTAATGAACAGCTAAGACATCTTCGATTCAAACATGTTATCACACAATAGATAGTCTTATAACGGTATATCTTTCTACACTCTAGAGTAGTATTTCCCTTTGACATAAGGATTTATAAATAAGGAGTATTAATTGCATTGACATTATTTTCTTTACTTTTCACACCATCCCTAACTCTTAAGGAGTTAATGAGCCTCCCTTCATGTATAAAGAATAAATACTGTGCTGGCATGCAAATTTTTAAAAGAAAATAGGGGGTCTCATTATGAGCCGCCCTACCATGATCATAAGGGTTTAGCAGGTGACATGCCCACAATGGCCAACACACCAAGGTAATGACCTTCTCAAGCTTGAAGGAAAGGAGGTCTCATCACGAGCTAGCTTGATCACTCTGTTACAATCCCAATGAATGGAACTGTGACTATATGGCTACCACACCAGCACAGTGGTCTCTTCATAAAACAAAATGCTCACTTTTCAAAAATAAGTACTATGACTACATGAAAATTTTTAAGAGAGAATAGGGGGTCTCATCACGAGCCAACCTACCATGATCATAAGAGTTTAACAGGTGACATTCCCATAATGGACAACACACCAGGGTAATGACCTTCTCAATTTCTTGAAGGACATGAGGTCTCGTCACGAGCTGGCTTGATCACTCTATTATAACTCTAGGGAGTGGCACCTTGACTATCTGGCCACCACACTAGCATGGTGATCTCTCCATAAAATTGGAAAAATAACTACTGGTACATAAAGGATTCTGGCTCATTCTTCGGGTTAAAATAGCAACTCTGTTGAGGCTATGAATGCCTGATGGCAGTAGTGGCTCTACTTGTGGTATGAAAGTATGTTTCAACGATAGCCAATTACCCTTGCGTATACCTTATCTCCTATTTTCTTCCATTCCGAAGATAAAACTGCTACTCAAATTAGTGATAATACTATTTTACCACATAAGTAACTATAGATAAACTATGCTTTCATGTTTGAATTCTAGGATAACACAACCAATCATTATCTATTCCAGTCATGCTTTCGTCACACCATACCATTAATAAAGGACATCTTATCATAATAATTGTTGTACTCCTTTCTTCCCTTCTTTGGTCACTTCCGCATGAGATACACTCATGACAAATTCCAATTCTGACCTTTTACACTACACGCGTTCATAATTTTTACAATCACCTCTCTTTCCTTGAGCTCCAAGGCCACAGGAATTGTGCTTGGGTACAGACTGTGATTACTGACCCCTGACATTTTCCCCCATATGCATTCATGATTGATCAAATCTCTATTGTACCTAAGGGCATGGACGCCCTTATTTCGAGAGAGGGGGTGTAAATATCCATAAATGTTAAGCATGTAAATTCCCTACACAAATTCCGTTGGATACGCTAATAAGACCAAATAATCATTAGAATTACAATATGAAGTTACCTACATTTAAGATAGATGGCTACAATTTCTCTTTCTCTTGGATGCAGTGTTTTATTCTAACCAACAGGGCTGAAAGAAAACACAGAAATAAGGAGAAATTAGCTCAAGAAAATGCATCAGCCATGGAAGGAAACTCTCTCTGGAGTGAACCTATGACCTTCCCAATCTCAGATGCAGCTCACACCATTCTCCAACAAGCTGGTTGGCTGCCATACTTACATAAATTTGCAGGATTTCATACAGAGATAGCAATTCAATTCCTGCAGAACCTACAGGAGGAACATACTAGGCTCAGGGGAAGTATTATACTATTCACAGAAGATATCATTACTGAAGTCTTAGGAATACCAGTAGAGGGAGAAAGATGGACTAAAAAGAACCTTATGCTACGACAGGCAATTGCAGCATACCAGGATCTAGAAGAACCACTGGATCGAAAAGGAAAATGGATTAACCCTACCTCTCTACATAAACCATGGCAAGAATTGGCAACATTCATCCAGAGATTCATCACATGCGATTGACACCAAGACGTGGTAAAACCTCGTCAACTCAAATTGTTAGTTGTTCTTAAAAAAAATATTTCAATTAATCTACCTTATTTCTGAAATTCCATATTACATGACACTGCTGTTCGAATGAGAAAGGCTAAGAACCCCCAAGAAGTCATTAGTCACCATGGTTTAATTAAGTTAATCATCATGCATGAGTTAAGCAAGAAATAAACATCCTAGGACAAATTTGTTAACCCTGCTGTGCAGGCACCTAAGGAAAACCCTGTCCGGACCTGTTGAAGCCTCGAAAATCACTGCAACAACATTGGGAGATAACCACCCGGTCCGGACCTTAATAAAACTCCTTTTCTGTTTATGATAGTGGCTCCGATTGGTTTAACTAGGTTTAGTTACCTTTCCCCTATCGCTATTGGTTTATTATGTATCTTTAACTACCAATAGACAGGGATATCAGATCAATTCTTCTTGCTGATCGAGCAAGAGAATGACCCTTAAGTTGATTTGGGTTTAGCTAAACCACAACTAAGATTTTGCCTCTTTGAGAAGAGGACTTAAAAGAATGTAAAACTTAATCTAAATGCAAACTTATTCTATAATACAAGAAAAAGAAGCTAATCTAAATCCTATCTCAATTAGGTAGATATAAATCTAACCCAACTAAGAGCAAGATAATTAAATAATGAGGATTAAAATATGTCTGGCTTTAAATTAATGTCAAGCTAACGAATAAATTCAATTAACTCACATTTGTGAATACGAAAACACATTCTATTGAGACCATTTCACTGAAATAATAAATCAACAACAGTCCAGAAGAAATTCACAAAAATGATATCGATTATCAAATCAGTCAAGCCAATAATTAAACAATAATATGTGGAAGAAATTCTCAACACATTATTATTTAATAAATCAGTTTTATAAGACAGATTTCTGAGTAATGGTTACTCGGAAATCAAAGTTAATTCATAAGAGCAGAGATACATAACAATTTGAGACAAATTATCCATATCAACAGAAATGTCAAAACATGAATAAAATGAAACAACAATTTTATTAACATAAAAATGAAACTGGTATTTGATACAGAAATGCCAAAAATACTAGTTAATTGAATTTTCTTCTCTGATCTTGATCTCTAACAGTACTTTATATTACTTGAATTTCTGCTTTCAAAACTAGAGCTGTAGAAATGCAAACTCTTTCCATCATGCATAATTCAAGATATAAAGAAAAAACCCTTGTTAACTTTCAGATCTAAAATTTCCTCTCCTCTCTCCTACAATTCTAAATTCCTATTACAAAAATGTTTTTAGAAGTCTGGAATTGTAGAGGAGAGCAACCCCTATTCACACTTTGCAATCTGCAATTTATAATCCTTCCAAAAGTATTTTGAGAGAAGATTTTTTTGAATAAAAATCTTCCTAATCTAATTTTAATTGCTCAAAAAATTCCAATCTTTAATTGCTAGAGTGTTCTCATTGATTGAGATCTTTTTCTCAATATTCCTTCTATTGTTTTTCCTGCAAAAAAGAAATTAAAATGAATTAAGATGCAATCAATAAAATCAAAATATTATCTCTAATATTAAAACAAATCCAATCAAATTCTATTTAAAAAGAAAAGAAAAGAAATTTGAGCTTCTTATTGATGTTAATAACGATTTTAATTAACCAAGGATATTATTGATGCATGAATCTGCAATTAGAAGAGGTTGGGCAAATGAAAATGAAGAAAACAAAACTCGTAAAATTGATTTTATTTTAAAAATTCGGAGCTTGATCTTCTGCCTGATTTTTGACCCAATAAATGATCAAATCTATGAGTGAAACCTTCTCAGAAATGTTCTCCTTGATTTTCTATTTCTAATGAGCTGTCCCGGGCCTCATTTGACCAAGTAAAACTCAATTTATGAGCCTCCAAAGTTGATAAGTCAAATCTGAAATAAATCTGGAAATTCTGTTGCTGAGCTAAAAAAAATCGAAATTTTAATTAAAAATCTAATCCTAAATTAGATTCTAATTATCTAATAGTTAATCCTAATTTAATTGTTAATCATAAATTAAACTAATTATTTAAATTAATATTAATCTAACTAATTAATATAATTAACTATTCATAAACAAATTAATCTAATTAAATTAATTATATTTTAAATATTAATTAATTTAATCAATTTAAAATCATTTATTTTAAATATTTAAATATTAAATTAATTATTAGACTAAAACTAAATTAAAACTAATTTATATTAACTTATGTTAATTTTTAAACTAACACTACATTAATTTTAATCTAAAAATTAACACTAACATAATATAAATTAATACTATATTTACCACTAATTAACATATGTTAACCTTAGTATTAATGTTATAAGTCTTACCTTAAACTAACACTATTTACTATTATGATATAAACTTAATGCTAATTTTTAAAACTAATTTAAAAATATACTAAGCTAATTCAAACTAACACTATTTACGAACTTACAACTAAAACTTTATTATAATACTCAAGTTTCACTACCTAATATCTAACGTTAATACTAACTACTACTTACCTACCTCTTTAACTTAAATTAACACTATGAGTTTTACGTTATAATTCTTATCTACCTCTTAAATCATCGCATAGGAACTCTTAGCTTAAATCATCGCATCAGACTTATTAACTCATCGCATTGCATGAAATAAATGCGACTCATCGCATCGGAAAAACTCAATCGCATTGCATGAAATGAGTTTGTCGGGGTTTGTAATGTAAAACGTCTGATGCGATGATTTTTAATTTTTAACTTTTATTTTTTTTTATTTTTTTTTATATATAATTTTTATTTATATTAAATTTTAATTTAATTAATTAATTATATAGTAATTAATTTAATTAATTTAAAATTTAACATTAAAAATTAGTTTTTTATTTTGGTTTCATTTTAATGATTAATTTATCTAAGATGATGATTTTCCTATCTAAATTACAGCCACTTTGTCATTTTAAAGTTTTTTGAGATTAATAATGAAAAATTAGAATAAATGATTGAAATCCCGATGCTTTATAATTTGGCTATATATAAAAAAAAGTGAAAAATGTTAGTAATGACTAAGTACAAGTAAATATTTTTAAACTAAATGCATTATTGAACTAATTTAAAAAATAAAGAAATATTGTACATTTTACGCATTTTCTAACCCAGATGACATAATTGATTAAACTTCAAAGGAGTGCTATTTACTAACCGGTTGACCAAATGAGACGAAACAAGCATCAACAGGAAGATTATAAAAAATCAATCTCAACCAAGCAATCAAAAAAAGAACCTAAAGAAAATGAAAAATTAACAAAATCATAAGATAATTGACTTAATAAAAATCCTAGAAGGTGTTTAACAATTTTTTTTATAGAAAGGGTCTCCATTATTTGATGTGAATAAGTTAAAAATGGGGAGGTTGTTGTACCGTACAACAATTGGCGATTCACTGGAAGAAACAGTTATCTCTGTTTGATATCAATGAGATTTTCTCAAAATTAAAGTAAAAATAATTAAATAAGAGAAAATTATTTTTTTGGAATGCTTCACTAGCTTCATTAGTCTGAGTAAAAACAAGAATCATCTTATTGTAATTTTCTTAAAATTCTTCATATATTAAAATATTTCATAACTCTATATCAGTCCTTAATTAGTTGTAGAGATAAAGCAGGGGTCACTTTACAGCTTAGCTTTTAAAATGTACTCATTTGTCACAGGTAGAGCCACTGCTGCCAGCAAACATCTATAGTCTCGACAAGGTTACCTTTTAATCATCAATGATTCAGAATCCTATCTATTTAAGAATTATTGACCTAGAGATAAATCCATTTATATATGCTTATTTTTTATTTTTAATTCTTAAAAACCATTGTCCTGGTTTGGTAGCCAGATAGTTGACAATGCCATTCACTGGTTATAATTGGACTGAACAAGCTGGCTCGTGATGAGACCCCTTGTCTTACAATTGTTTGCAATTATAAGCCATTACCCTGGTTTGTTTAGCAGTGTTGGTAATGTCAACCTATTTTTCCCCTATGATCATGGTAAGCAGGCTCGTGATGAGACCTCTTATCTTTTAAGTTTAAATATATTTGTGGATTACACTCTAGAAGAATAAAAATCTTTTGAACAGGGAGAATCATTGACTCCTTAAGAGTTCAGAATGACAATTTCAGAGTTAAAAGTGCTTTGCTGTAAAGTGTCTTTACTTGGTTAAAAATAACTTTTCTTGACTGATAATAGAATTTTGAAAGATCTTAATAAAGCATTGAAATCTCAAAATAATTACAATTTTGATGAAAAAGAAATTTCTCAGATTTCACGATACTTCGTCAACTTTTCTTGTTTTGTAATCTCTTCCTTAAGTATGTCTATCTTTATAATAAGAAAAACAAATTTTGCTAAGAGATTTTAAGAAAAAGCTAATAGGAGACTATTAACAATTTTTCCTATGTATGCCAACCATTGTTAAGTAACAAGAAGGCCTTCCATATAAATCATGACAAAGTCACCAAAAACTGAAAACCAAAGGAAAAGAATTCTTAAACTAAAGTGAGAAAAGAAATCAGCAAACAAAATTAAAATGAAGCAAAAAGTGGAAAAGAAAATCCAAGCTTTGAAATACAAACTCTAACAAAAATGCTTATACCAATGTCTCAACACTTGAAGTAAAAGAAAATAATCATGTAATCATTCCTTCTTATCATTGTCGAGATCCAGAAAACTTATACCTTGCAGGATTGTAAATGTTTTAGGCTTTAGATAGCAGAGATGATAAAATTCAGCGACAATGAAAAATTTCTGTTTGATGTCAATCTTGTCGTTTTCAAAGCATTATCTTAATCATTTTCTAATAAAATAAATGCTTTAAAGAAAATAGATTAAAGGTTCAGAAACTTCCTAGTGTAGCTGTTTCAATGAAGACTATCATTGCTTCTTGAAAATAAAACCAGGAAAAGAGCATAGGGCTTCCAAAATATGATTTAGCAGATGATTGAAAGCTTTTATGAAGAGCTGCAAAACAGATTCAAATATCAACATAATTTTGAAAAACAAAACTGAAACTAAAGTAATGAAATGGAAATTAATGAAAGTGGGTACATGAATCTTACCGTTGGATAATTAAATTTGATCTTACTTGAAGGTATCAATTTCTCCAATAATAGCTAACTTCTTCTTTTAGTTGACAATAAAAAATATGAAGAAGGCAAACTAACCAAAATCCTATAACCCAAAATCATTATTTATTTAAACTAAAATAAAGCAAGCAGTAAAATGTAAAAATGGAATGCTTTGTGTTCAAGGGAGTTGAAATTAAAACAAATGCTTCAGAAATGAGATTGATAATTTGCAGTGATGAATGTTCTCAAAATATTATAAGTTTTATACAAATTCCATGATTTTATAATTTGTTAAGTTTTAAGACCAAATTTAAGATAACGAAATTTAAAATAGAGAGGTTTTGAATTTCATATTTAATTATGAAATTATTTAAAAACTGAAATATATGAGAAATCAAAATGATTTGAATATGCTGCAAATTTATCATCAATCGCTTTAGTATCATAGTGATTACCCAAGATTGCTTTAAATTAACACAATACCTTATCAGATGATACGTATTGCATGTAGAGGCATGCGCTGGAGTTTATCACAGTGGGGGTTGCAGTAGCAAATTACTGATATGAAATTATGCGAAAAGAATAATGCGATGAGATGGAGCGATCATATCATTGAAGAAATGTTATGTTGGGGACAGTCATGTTGCAACCTGCACATCGCACACCACATCTCGCGATTTGTATTTTGTACATTGCACATTGCGCATCGTAGATTTTGAATAATGACATGACCATGAATAAAAATACGATGAAGTGATTGCGATATCGGCAATGCGATGGATATAATAATCGGTGATGAGTGATGAGTGAAAAGAAATGAAAAATCAGCGATTAGTAAAAAGTGATGAGCGATGAGCAATCGACAATTAATAAAAAATGGCAGCGATAAGAAATTGGTGATGAATTATCGCATCACAACTTTTAAAATGAGCACACAAGGATGTGTTCAATTTTCCTCCCGATTTGTAATTTGCGATTGGACTTATCGCATCGGAGGACTTTTTAAAATTAATCCTTGACTAATTTAATAATTTGCGATTGTGATTAGAACTTTATCGCATCAGAGTTTTTGCAAATAGATATATCAAAATGAGGTCTCTCCGATTTACGATTTCCGATTGAGTTCATCGCATTGGAACTTTTTAAAATTTGACCTTTTAACTAATTGTGATATGACTTTACCAATTCGCGATTGCGATCAAGTTTTTATTGCATCGAATTTTTTTAAATGGAAGAATTAACCTTATGCCTAATGCGACATGTGCGTTTGTGATTTGATCTATCACATCAGAATTTTTGTGATGAAAAACAAACTTTTAAATTTATTCCAATGAGATATGCGATTTGGTTTTTTATGGAAGATTGAATGAGGTAACATATCGGAGGTCTTGCATCAGAAATAAATTTGAAACATTTCAGACATGAATCTTGCGATACTGTTTTAAATTTCAATTGGGTTTTCTAATGAATGAAAGTAAAGTTAAAGAATGCTCAAATTCTAATGAATTCCAAAATAAAATTTCCCTGAACCTGTTGCAAATTTGAAATGGGTTTGTTGATTACTTCAAGTTTTTGAAAACAAATGAAAACCTGCAAATGAAATAGAACAAGAATAAAAAATAAACTAAGGAAAATAAAAACTATTAATAGATGAAAATGAACATGTAAATCCGTACCTAGAAGGAAATTGTCTGTGGATTTTATCTTATGAATCTTCCAATTCTTTCTTTGATTTATTAAAATTCTAATTTTGTTCAAACTCATCTCTTATTTATTCTAAATCAGAGTGTGCAATCAGCCTAAATAAAATCTGTTTACTCATGTTCAGGAAATCTGAAACTCATAAAATTCACAAGAAATAAATGTGAAAATAGGCTTCCCTTTGAATTGCAACAACAATTTATTTCCTATGCTCATTCCGAATTAACTTGAGAAAAAATTGTATTGTTATAGTGATTGTTTAATAATGATTTTAGCAAATAAATGCAATGCATATTGCAGCATCAGATAATAAACTAAAGATCAGGATGGAATAAAGCCACTAATTATGAAAAAATATCAACACAGATTTAAATGTATGCACACAACAAAATGGACATCCTTAAAGTCATTTTAACAAATTTCGAAGAAGATAATATGAACTTCATGTGATTACAACAAAAATTTAGACTGACTAATAATGATTAAATTGGCATTAGGCTTATAATAGACTGTCATACATTTCATGGGATAATGAGATCATGAAGTTTTATATCCTCAAAACCTTTAACAAATAAATTTTAGGAGAAAATAATATGAGGGCATTTCAAAATAGAGAAAAATAGCTTTGAGGTGATTGGTGCCAAGTGCAACTTCAATTGAATTTAGTCGAGATGTTATTCAAAATAGGCAGAGTAGAGATATTGCTGAAATAAATTTTGATTTAAAAATGGGAAGCAAGAATTAGAATTTTTTTGATAAGAGGCAAATATTTCCTTGAAAATGTATATGATATGAGAAGGGAAGATTTCTCATTTTATTTTTATCTGCAGAACTATTAAGAATAAATTAACTACATAAAACAAACTAACTGAATTAATTCTACTTCTTTTCTAACCATATACATGAAAATGACTAGTTATAGTCATATTTCCAGTGTAACCATTCTCTTATTTTAATTCCTGCATATATGTACAGTTCAAATGTTAGTAACAAAAACACAAATCTAAAAAAAAAATATTGTAAGTAGAATTTACAGTTATTTTTAACAACTTATTTACAATCTCCTTCTTTTGAAATGTCTTTTCCAACTGAATTCCAATTGGATCATAAAAATATGGATGGATTTCCATTAATGATTGGAAAATGTTTAAAAGAGGAGATGACAGGCTAGATTGTGGATATGAGCTTTTAATTTGAAAGGCCTGAAAAAAATTGTTAGTGTTATGTGTAAGTGTTAAACTATTAACAATTTTCCATGAAGGAAAACTTTCCAAACAATTTTCAAACGAGTTAATGAAAAGTGGATGGAAATCTGTCAAATAAGATGGAAAATTATCAATTGGATTAGATCGCTGGCTAGATTGTAAAAATACATTCTCTTGTTGACACTGCCTTTGGGAAAATAGAGGCTTTTGATAAAACATTAGCTTTGAGTGAAATTGAAATATCAATAGCTTTGATGTTCATGATTATAATATGAAACTTCAATTTCCCAATAGGGAAATGCATCAATTGAGTGTTCATTTTTAAAGTGCTCAATATGCTAGCGTAGAGTGTCAAAATTTTGAAAAATAAAATCACAAAACAAATCTAAATTTGAACAAAATAAATATGAAAGAAAAAATAAAATGAAATCCTTATTGGTACAACTAATGTTACAGCACAATTGGGATTGTTTTGAAATAATTTATATTTTACAAGGATTGACGAGAATAATAGAATTTGAATAATTTCCAATTCCAACTTGTGAATTAGAAAGAGAATTATGATTATGAGCAGGAATGGGAGTTTGATCATGATATGAATCATAAATTGGAATGTTTTCTTGAATGGTAAAATCGTGAAGATAATTTGTTGCTCCAAAATGAGGATTGGTTGGAATAATTTCTAAATTGAAATGTTTCTCATTCTCAGATATTATTTGAATTTTATCATGAGCATACTCTTGAGAAGAACAGAAATCAACATCCTTGATGTCAGAATAATTATCATAAATGACTTCACAATATTCTTTAGAATTCCTTTCGATTCCGTCTAATACATCAAAACAAGGAGGAATAAAAAATTCATGTTCATTAATGGCAAAAGAATGATCATTAATTATTTCTCTATCTTGATAAAAAATTATTGGTAATTTATTTAGATCATCTTCTTTATTTTCTGAAATATCATTAATACCAAGAGGGGAGAAATTACCAATATTAAAAATATCAAGATAAAGGGAAAAATGAGAATGAGAAATAATGAATTCAGAATTTTCTTTGTTTGGGAAATCTTGTGCATTATGTTCATTATAAATTTCAGATTCTAAATCATTCCTTTCTATACTCATACTTTCTTGAAGAAGGCTTCTTTGCTGCTCTGTTTTCAGCATTTGTTCATCATGAAAAAAATCAGAAATTTGTACAGTAGTTTGCATTTTATTATTGACATTGAATATTGCTTGCACGTGTTGATTTGCAATCTGATTTTCTGCATTTAATGCAGAGTAATTTTCAGATTTTAAGGTAGCTCTTTCTCCAAAATTGCTGCTATTGTCTTCTTGTATTTGGATAGAAATATTTTCCAAGCTTTCTAAGACCACTTCGTCATAATTTATTTGCACATCCATATTGGAATCCTTATTTATGTTAGAAGGGGATAGAACAAAGCTTGAACTAATTGCATATGGATTGGGAATGGGAGGAAGAGAGCAAATATATTTAAACCAATCTAATGATTCTTCTTCCGTAGGTTTATCTTAAACTTTAAATCTTAAACAATTCAAATGAAATCGAATATTAAAATCTCTAACAGACTCATCTTTAAATCTTCGTAGATATTCTATTTCATCGCATACCTGTTCATAATCGTATCCATCAAACTTACAAATGAAAAGTGTAACAAATTGATCCCAACTGTGAATTGAGGCAACCAAAAGATTTCTACACCAGTTTCTAGCTTTTGCCGCAAATGTGAGAGTAAAAATTCTTCATAAAATGCCTTCATCAATTCCTTGAAAATCATAATTTGAAACATTTTGAATAAATTGAAAGACATGATTAAAAGCAGAAGAATTTTTCTTACCATTAGACTTTACATAAGACAAGAGTCTTACCACTTCTGGTGGAGTATTGGAAGATGCACGTCCATGTATACAACTCCAAATTGGAAGTTTAAGAGGAGCCATTGTAATAAAAATAAATGTTAAAATTGAAAAGACTCCAATAGACAACAAGTTTCAAGACCTCCTTCTAGCACCAAAAATTTTGAAGCCTCGAAAATCACTGCAACAACATTGGGAGATAACCACCTGGTCCGGACCTTAATACAACTCCTTTTACGTTTATGATAGTGATTCCCACTGGTTTAACTATGTCTAGTTACCTTTCCCCTATCGCTATTGGTTTATGATGTATCTTTAACTACCAATAGACAGGGATATCAGATCAATTCTTCTTGCTGATCGGGTAAGAGAATGACCCTTAAGCTGATTTGGGTTCAGCTAAACCACAACTAAGATTTTACCTCTTTGAGAAGAGGACTTAAAAGAATGTAAAACTTAATCTAAATGCAAAATTATTCTATAATAGAAGAAAAAGAAGCTAATCTAAATCCTATCTCAATTAGGTAGATATAAATCTAACCCAACTAAGAGCAAGATAATTAAATAATGAGGATTAAAATATGTCTAGCTTTAAATTAATGTCAAGCTAACGAAGAAATTCAATTAGTTCACATTTGTGAATATGAAAACACATTCTATTGAGACCATTTGACTAAAATAATAAATCAACAACAGTCCAGAAGAAATTCACAAAAATGATATCGATTATCAAATCAGTCAAGCCAATAATTAAACAATAATATGTGGAAGAAATTCTCAACACATTATTATTTAATAAATCAATTTTATAAGACAGATTTCTAAGTAATGGTTACTCGGAAATCAAATTTTAATTCATAAGAGCAGAGATACATAACAATTTGAGACAAATTATCCATATCAAAAGAAATGTCAAAACATGAATAAAATGAAACAACAATTTTATTAACATAAAAATGAAACTGGTATTTGATACAGAAATGCCAAAAATACTAGTTAATTGAATCTGCTTCTTTGATTCTGATCTCTAACAGTACTTTACATTACTTGATTTTCTACTTTCAAAACTAGAGCTGCAAAAATGCAAACTCTGTCCATCATGCATAATTCAAGATATAAAGAAAAAACCCTTATTAACTTTCAGATCTGAAATTTCCTCTCCTCTCTCCTACAATTCTAAATTCCTATTACAAAAATGATTTTAGAATTCTGGAATTGCAGAGGCGAGCAGCCCCTATTTACACTTTGCAATCTACAATTTATAATCCTTCCTAAAGTATTTTGAGAGAAGAGTTTGTTGACTAAAAATCTGCCCAATCTAATTTTAATTGCTCAAAAAATTTCAATCTTTAATTGCTAGAGTTTTCTCATTGATTGAGATCTTTTTCTCAATATTACTTCTATTATTTTTCCTGTAAAAAAGAATTAAAATGAATTAAGATGCAATCAATAAAATCAAAATATTATTTCTAACATTAAGGCAAATCTAATCAAATTCTGTTTAAATAAATTAAAAAAAAAAAGAAATTTGAGTTTCTTATTGATGTTAATAACGATTTTAATTAACCAAGGATATTATTGATACATGAATCTGCAATTAGAAGAGGCTAGACAAATGAAAATGAAGAAAACAAAACTCATAAAATTGATTTTATTTTAGAAATTCGGAGCTTGATTTTCTGCCTAATTTTTGACCCAATAAATGACCAAATTTGTTAGTGAAACCTCCTCAGAAATGTTCTCCTTGATTTTCTCTTTCTAATGAGCCGTCCTGGGCCTCATTTGGCCAAGTAAAACTCAATTTATGAGCTTCCAAAGTTGATAAGTCAAATATGAAATAAATCTGGAAATTCTGTTGCTAAGCTTAAAAAAATCTGAATTTTAATTAAAAATCTAATCCTAAATTAGATTCTAATTATCTAATAGTTAATACTAATTTAATTTTTAATTATAAATTAAACTAATTATTTAAATTAATATTAATCTAACTAATTAATATAATTAACTATTCATAAATAAAATAATCTAATTAATAATAAATCTAATTAAATTAATTATATTTTAAATATTAATTAATTTAATCAATTTAAAATCAATTATTTTAAATATTTAAATATTAAATTAATTTTTAAACTAAAACTAAATTAACACTAATTTATATTAACTTATGTTAATTTTTAAACTAACACTACATTAATTTTAATCTAAAAATTAACACTAACATAATATAAATTAATACTATATTTACCACTAATTAACATATGTTAACCTTAGTATTAACGTTATAAGTCTTACCTTAAACTAACACTATTTACTATTATAATATAAACTTAATGCTAATTTTTAAAACTAATTTAAAACTATACTAAGTTAATTCAAACTAACACTATTTACTAACTTACAACTAAAACTTTATTATAATACTCAAGTTTCACTACCTAATATCTAACGTTAATACTAACTACTACTTACCTACCTCTTTAACTTAAATTAACGCTATGAGTCTTACGTTATAATTCTTACCTACCTCTTAAATCATCGCATCAGAACTCTTAGCTTAAATCATCGCATCGGACTTCTTAACTCATCGCATTGCATGAAATAAATGCAACTCATCACATCAGAAAAACTCAATCGCATCGCATGAAATGTGTTCGTTGAGGTTTGTAATGTAAAACTTCCGATGCGATGATTTTTAATTTTTTATTTTTAATTTTTGTTTTTTTATTTTTTATATATAATTTTTATATTATATTAAATTTTAATTTAATTAATTAATTATATAATAATTAATTTAATTAATTTAAAATTTAACATTAAAAGTTAGTTTTTTATTTTGGTTTCATTTTAATGATGAATTTATCTAAGATGATGATTTGCCTATCTAAATTACAGCCACTTTGTCATTTTAAATTTTTTCGAGATTAGTAATGAAAAATTAGAATAAATGATTGAAAGCCCGATGCTTTATAATTTGGCTGTATATAAAAAAAATGAAAAATGTTAGTAATGACTAACTATGGATAAATATTTTTAAACTAAATGCATTATTGAACTAATTTAAGAAAGAATGAAATATTGTACATTTTACGCATTTTCTAACCCAGACGACATAATTGATTAAACTTCAAAGGAGTGTTATTTACTAACCGGTTGACCAAATGAGACGAAACAAGCATCAATAGGAAGCTTATAAAAAATCGATCTCAACCAGCAATCAAAACAAGAATCTAAAGAAAATGAAAAATTAACAAAATCGTAAGATAATTGACTTAATAAAAATCCTAGAAGGTGTTTAGCCAAAATTTTATAGAAACGGTCCCCATTATTTGATGTGAACAAGTTAAAAATGGGGGGTTTTTGTACCATACAACAAGACCCGATACTGAATATCCCTCCAGATGTGCTCTTTCTGTCCGTTGGGCTCCCTGCCCAATCTGTATCTGTGAAGCCATCCAGCTTCAACTCATCTGACTCTCTGTACCACAATCCATATCCCGATGTGCCCTTGAGATACCTCAGGACATGCTTGCCTGCCTTCCAAAAGAGCTTGGTAGGCTTAACCATAGCTTGTGAAAGCTGGTTAACAGCATAGCATATGTCCGGTCGTGTATTGACCAAATACATGAGCGAACCAACCGACTGTCAATAAACAGTGGCATCCACTACCTCTACCGATGTAGCATCCTCTTTCCTCCAACCACCAGGAAGAGGAGTGTCGATAGGCTTGCAGCCTTGCATGTGAAACTTTTCCAGTATCTCCCGGGCATACTTGCCTTGAGACACAAACATTCCACCCTTCCGCTTCCAAATTTCCAATCCTAGGAAATAATGTAGGAGGCCCAAGTCCTTCATCTCAAACTCCTTTGCAAGATCTGCCTTGCATGAGTGTATCAACAGTTCATCACCCATTAGTATCAAATCATCTAGATAAAGCACAATGATCAACAACTTACCCTCCACCACAATCTAGTATAGGTTCGGATCCGCCTCACTCTTGGTGAAACCAAGTCCGGTGAAATAACTGTCTATCAGTGTGTACCAAGCACGAGGTGCTTGTTTCAGCCCATATAGCGCTCTTTTGAGCCTACACACATGCGACTCGCTGCTGAAGATTTTGAATCCTTCAGGCTGCTCTATGTACACCTCCTCCTCAATGACTCCGTTGAGGAACATAATCTTCACATCCATCTGATGAATGTGCCAACCCATCTGCGCTGAGAGAGAAAGGATGGTCTGTATGGAAGAATACCTTGCGACAGGTGCAAAGGTTTTTTCATAGTCGATCCCCTCGATCTGTGAGAAGCCCCGGGCAACAAATCTTGCCTTGTACTTCTCGACGCTCCCGTCAGCAGCTTGCTTCACTTTGTAGATCCATCTTGAACCTACCACTGATTTCCCTTCCAGCCTTGGGACAATCTCCCATGCCCTGTTTCTGACAATCGAATCATACTCTTCCACCATGGCATCTACCCATGCGGGATCCTCCACAGCTTCCTCGAAAGAAGATGGTTTTGTCATGATACACTTGCTCATCAGAGCCATGTATCCAGTAAATCGATCAGGTGACAGTCTCTGTCTGCGCTGTGATGTAGGTGCTCCTACATTTTGCGCTGCATCAAGATTCAGTCGCTCAGCTTCTGTAGTGCGCTTCCGCCCTTTGATGTTTGGCGTTGCATGAGTGGTTTCTTCCACTCCATGAAACTCCTCTTATGGTTGATCCACATCCTAAGGCTCGTCTTTAGGAACTAGTAGCTCCTCATCTGCATGCAAGTGTAGCTCCCTCTCAAGCGACAACTTCATGGCTTTCTCCTCATGAAATTTGATATCCCATCGCACAACAGTCTTCCGGATGTCTGGAAAATACACACAATAGTTGTGGGGTGTTTTTGTGTACCCCACAAATATCCCAACCTCTGTGGTCGGCTCCAGCTTCTTCCTGGCATCCTTCGTCACATGAATGTAAATAGGTGAGCCAAAAATCTTCAAATGAGAAATATCAGGCTTCTTACCAGAAAATGTCTTTTCGGGTGTACTCATGCCAAGTACTCTATGAGGACAACGGTTTTGCAAATAAACTGCAGTGTTGCATGCTTCAGCCCACAAGTGTATGGGAAGGCCCTGATCATGCAACATCGCCTGTGCAACACCCACGATCATTCTGTTCTTTCTCTCCGTGACCCCATTCTGCTGTGGGTTATGAGGCACTATGAGTTCTCTTCGAATTCCTTCTGTGCTACAAAAGTCTTTGAATTCGCCAGAGATGAATTCACCACCATTATCGCTCCTTAGAGTTTTCACCTGCTTCCCCGACTCTTTCTCAACCAGCGCCTTGAACTCACAGAACTTTGAGTATGTCTCGCTCTTCTTCTGCCTGAAGAAGATCCAGCACTTACGAGAAAAGTCATCAACAAATATCACATAATACATGTGCTTTGTTGTTGAAGCTACTGAGAAAGGTCCACACACGTCTGTGTGAATTCTCTCAAGGATGAAGTAGGTGGCGCGAATAATAGCCCTACTCACTTGAAAAGTGGTCTTCACAAATTTTCCCCAAGTACATCCCTTGCTGTGATCTAGTGGCATAAGTGTACCTTGAAGCTTAGAGTGAATGTAAACATAAGAATTTTGACGCCATGGGTGAAAATGGCCCAATCTCTGTGCCACAATTCGCCCCTCATCGACTCACCACTCCTTACCGCACAGCAGCCATTGCTACGCGACCATCTGCCTCGATTGATAGGGTTATTAACCAGAACCCTGTCCTCCTCCTTTGACCAGTTGTTTCTTTGTGAGAAAGTTTTCCCTACTTCAAAACAACATCATAATACTGTGTTTAACATCGTACGAGATCAGATTCTTCTTCAATCCTGGAACATGCATGACATCCTTTAATATGAAATGTTTACCAGACTCCCTCTCAAATGAAATGGTCCCGATACCAGTTGCACTGTATCTACCATCATCGCCCATCTTGGTGTGCACTCCAAGATCCTTTTCATCTAGATCACTAAACAAATCTTTGTCTCCGGTCATATGGATAGACGCACCACTGTCAAGAAACCACACTGATCCCATCACACTTGAAACCAAGCATCTGCCGTCAAATAAACTCATTGCAGGCTAGACCCTCTCAATTTATGAGATCTATTGAACACTTGTGCCTACTTAAGTGGACAATTGGTGGTTTAGTAGTGTTGGTCCTTAAACACTTCTGTGACCAATTCTACACTTCTTTCACTTCGCACCAGTTGAGAAGGATTTTTCTTTCCCTTCCCTTTCCTTGCTTTGGCAATAAAGCCTGAATTTTCTTCATCTTCATTCTTTGGTGAATCCATCTGTTTACTTATCCTCTTTGCTAAGATGGAGCCAAGTTGCTCCCATCTAGGTTCTCCAGTCATTACTGACAAAGTCCTCGTATCTATGCAACTCTTGAGTAAGGCCAAGCTCATAGCAGTCTTCTTCATCAGCGATGACCCCACCTTTGACTCATCCTTGCAGTGGACAAACTTCGTGAGGTATTTTGGTATACTGTCGCCTTTCTCCATTTTTATTTTTCTGAGCTTGTCTTTAAGCGCCAACTTCTTTTGGTCACTTCTGCTTTGGACCAAGTCTGTCAAAGCTTTCCACATTAAGAATGGACTAGCTTTACCATGAAGGCTGGACACTATGTGATCCTTCACACCTTCCAAAATAATCCTTCGACACTTTGCTGTCTTCTTTTGCCATGCGTCAAGTGCGGCTGCATCGCTAGGAGCAGGTTTTGAAATTTCTGCATCTATGAACTCCTTCAACCCATTATTGTCCAGCACCGCCTCCATCCTGTCCTTCCATGCAATATAATTTGAGCTACCATCAAGGGAATACTCCAATCGCAATCCGTTGAAAGACATTTCAATAAATGCTCAACTTCAACACCAAGAAAACACTGCAGCAAATTCGAATTCCACCAGCACAAAACTCAACCGCTTCAATAATTGCAATCTGCTCCAATGATCAACTGCTCTGATACCATGTAGAAATTATATAACTTATGTGTTATATATCCAAGATTCTCCTGATCACACACTATTTTAACTTCATGCACAATACATAATCTATTCCACTATTGATCATCACATGCGGAAATTAAATCAATTGCAAAGCACACATGAAACCATAAAAATTCACACATATGAACACAGTGTTTTAACGGGAAAGCCTGAAGCTAAAAACCCCAACTATCTGTATATAATATATGTCATAGAGATCATGTAACAATCCTCATACAAAGCTAAACATGTCAAGCTCTCAGTACAATACAATCGCTACACAATCGAGACTGAAGTCTGACCAATTGTGATCTGCTTACTATTGCTTTTGCCTCTCTTTTGTGCAATCCCTGTGAAGGCCAGCTCACAGACAGACACTAAAATTCTAAGCTTTTGACTGCGTAATCTCATTGGCATCTCCAATGAATGTGTGGTGCAAACAATGCAACACTATAGTCTGTGATAGTCTGCAGCTTTTCACCTACCTCTCCAGCAGTTTCCTTGTAAAAGAATTCCATGCGAAAGTAGTTAACTGATGTATTATTCAGTTGATTAATGAGTTATTATTTAGTGAATTAATTAACTAATTAATTCACACCACTCTCACTAGTGTATCAATCAGTTAGACTAGATACAACTAGCTCAACTGAGTCTAACTGAGTTAAACTGGATACAACTCCACCAACTACTTCTCTAACTCCATCAAACTCTGTCACATGAGTTCTAACTGAAGTCCTAATGCATTAGCTCCAGTAAACCCTCAGGAATAGCATAATTCCTTCTGTCAGCTGCTGTGCCACATCTGTGCACTTAACTGAAGTGCTCCAAGAGAATAAGATAATGTTTAGAGTCCAAATATTATTAAGAGCTAATAATATTCGACATATCTATTTTTATACTGGCAATCTAAAAATATATTCCACCCAATATGTCTAAAAACAGAAGTCCATCTATTTTTCCAACTTGACCAACCATCCACAAATAGCATCCTGCAACTCATAGAATATGATCGACATGTCTAAAAATAGAATTGCGTCAAAAATAGCCTGCGGGCCCACTTAGTGAAGGCGACTCTTTTCACTAAGCTCATCATCTTGTTAAATCTCAACAAATCCTTCTAAATTGTAAGTGTTTTTGAGCAAAAGAAAAACTCTTTATGACAATTTGCATTCAATTGAAAATATTTTTTAGCACCAACTTTGCACTATTAATTTGGAATTTTTTACTATCCATAAATTCTTGCAAGAACAATTCAACATGGTTGGGGAATTCTTGTACAATCCTTCTAAATTGTAAGTGTCTTTCAACAAAATAAAAATTCTTTATGACAATTTGCATTCAATTGAAAATATTTTTTAGCACCAAATTTTGTAATTAAGCACTCAACTAAGACAAGCACACAAACATATTTACAAGCACAACAAACAACATACAATATTTTTTGTCAAATGATCATCCACATGGAGGGCATGCATAATGAAAGAAATAAATAAATAAACACTAAAAAAATCAGGCATAAAACTGAAGGATGCATAAGAAACTGTAGGATGCATAAGATGATTCGATGACTCAAAAGATCAAAGTTAAAATTCCTACTTGCAAGCACAAAACTCCCCCCCTCCATATACAACCTTCAACCACATTGAATGCTTTTCTCCTTGCAATCAATGTGATCAAAACAAATTATTAAGAAATTTCCTAATGGCAAGTCATTAATGCTAACCATTGACAATTAAAAATATCAATTTCCCTTCAAACCTTAATTTTCTTGTCTCATTAATGCTTAGAATGTTTATTTCCTCAACCTTGTGGTTAGCTTATCTAATGGAACTAATTGGAGTACAAAAACTCCATTACTTACCTCAAAATTTCAACTCTAGCAAATTAGCAAAACCAATTTTATTTACTCACTAAAGTGTTGCATGTAACAATTTACTTTATCAGTGAGAAACAACAAATTTGTACTCTAAGTTTGTAGCTTTCTCAATTTTATTTAATTTATATGCAGCTTTGTAAATAATTTCTATAAATTCTAATTGTCACTTTTATGAAAGTAAAGTAGGATGTAGTTGTATCAAATTAAAATTATGAGCTTTCTCAATTTTATTTACTTTATATGTGTAGCTTTGTAAAATTATTTTTATAAATTTTAATGGTCAGTTTTATGAAATTAATATAGGATGTAGTTGTATTAAAGCAATGAGGGTTTATATATTTAGTAATTATTTATTTTTTGGAATGGTAAATTACAAAAGATTTTAATGTTTGATGTTTTTTCATTCACTAACTTGTTTTATTGCTTGAAAATAAATGAAATTTTATTTAATTTTAGATTTATTATTTTTGAAAAATGATTTTAATATAAATGTCAAGAACTTTTTATTTTCTCATAAGTTGTATAGTATCTTAGTATGCTCACCTTTAACTATCTCAGTATGTTCAAAATTTAGTTGTTTGTATATAGTGATTATATTTAAGAGAAAATAAATGTATTGAAAAAAAAGTTAGAACATTTTTTTAAGTGATTTTTTCCAAATTTCAATGTAAAGTTAGAAATATTTCTAGTTGTGGCCCAAACTGTAATAAACTCATATATATATATATATATATATATATATATATATATATATATATATATATATATATATATATATATATATAAGAAGTGTTGGTTAGATCATTATAAGTATCCATATATGTAGTTATGTAGTTAACTTTTCATAAAGTAAATAATAGATCATTTTTAAGAAACGTGAATTAGAAGAGTCTCATTTATCAAGAAAGGAATTGCTTGTAACTCCAGCTTTTAATATATTAAGTATTAGATAAATTAGAAAATCACTCTATTAGATTGGAAACATACTAAATATAATTTCTATTTTATTCCAATTAAATTTTAAATATAATATATAGACTATTATATTTTATAAAATACCACATAACAAAAGTGAAAAACATTAATTCCAAATACTAACTACCTTTCAGCATTTGGTAATGTCTTTTAAATTTTTTCATTAGTAAGCTTCTCAACCTTAACAGTTTTCACAAAAAGTCTCTAAATTAACAATATGTATCTGTTTCCAGCTATTTTGCTGCCAACATGGAATTATTTTCTTCCACTCAAACTCCAGTGTATAGAAATTATTTTCTTCACATGGCATTAATAAAACCGACATCCAAAATCACTTAATTTACGAAATCTCGTTAAGTGAATGGCAATCCAAAAATATTTACTTCGTTCTTGGAGCGTTCTTGGAGCCAGTCCTTCTCAAACATAGTGAAAAAAAAGCTGAATTTCTCATTTGTTCACATTACAACGTACTTTGTTTCATTGCTGTTTAAAGAATGGCAAAGCCTGTAAAAAAATCTGTGTTTCACTCAAATCAAAACAAGGAAAACGTGTGTGTATTATGCACTTAAAAATAGTCTCTTGTATTAAGAATCAAATTGACAATTTTTTTTTATATTTTTTTTACGGAAATTGTAAATTTAGAAGAAAATGCAGCCCTTACAAAGGAAATTAAGTGTTTTACAACTACAAAACTTAAGCACAATATTTTTAATTAAATTGGTTAGATATTTTATAGATAAGTGTTAGAATTTCAAATTTAAATTCTATAATTTATAGAATTCAAATATTTTAAATTCATTTATATTTTCAAAAAATTATTTAAAAATTTATTTTAAACTATTTTTCCACGAATTTTATTTAAAAATCCTAATCATTCAAAATTTAAACAATTTTACTAAAAATTAAAATTTAAACATTTCTACCCAAAATCATATTCACATATTCTGTTTAAAAAAACCATAAAATAAGTTTACAAAATTGTATTGACATATTCTATTAAAAAGCCATAATCTAGAAGAGCGAGAAAACTTTCTATTCTCTTGTCAAACTCTTGCATGTAAAGAAGTATTTCGCTAAAAAGACAAACAAAACCATGTAAATACCTTGTTTCGTTTTGCAATTTTCTTGTTTGTAGCATCCAAGCTTTGGTTGAATAATCTATTTAAACTCGGTTGTTGCTTTACAGATCAGAGCTTACACATGGTGACTCTAAGAAAATACTCTATGACAGACGATCATGAGGGCATTGGGCAAGAATTCAAGCATGCAATAGGAAAAGTGGACAACATTGAGTATGCTCTTTCCACTGGGTTCAAACAGATTCATAGAATTAAGTATAACCATAAAATAAAACACTTTTAAGTTGTTTCAATTGTAATATTGTTACAAGTATTCTTATTCATGATGTCAAACCCAGTAAATCATCACAAAAAATTTCGTTTTCCATTTAGTGGCCATAATTATTAGTGGCACTTGATTTCCTGGTTGCTATCACAGAAATTTCTGTGCCATCTATCATGAGCATTTCATCATCTAATAATGTTGAAAACCTTATGAATATCAAGTGCCACATCGATATGAGTAGTAGGATAATTCTTGAGGAGTGTGTTTATTGTCAATTTCATGCTCAAGTGAGCATTTCACCTACAGGGCTATGGTTCCCAGTTGTTGATAATGAAGGGTAGGCTTTTTTTCCAAGCATGGAAAAGGGTATTAACTTTGTTTTATGAACTGACATGGAGAAGATTTTGTGTAGCCTCGCACGAAGCTTTATTGCTCACAGGGAGTGGCAAAAACCTTCAGTTCAATTGGGTGATTATACAACTGCAAAATTTTGCGAGAGGAGAAATAGGTAGCCTTACATTGCATGAATTGAACCATCATTGATATTGTAGATTTTCTACATCATCTTATGGAGTCGGGTACTTCTTACTCACTTAAGCTTGTGTTGTGATTTTTATTTTATGAAGTCATATACCTTTTCCTTAACTTATGTTGTGATTTTCTTTTGTGATTCTAAGTTTTTCATCATTCTCATATTTTTTAGAATGCAAAATGCTTAGATTCATGCATCACATTAGGCGCTAACAACAACTATTCCGCTTCGGAAGATGATGCCATTTTCCTGCTAACAAAGACCAATTATTTGGGTGAAGATTTGCATGTGAATGGGTAGGTTTCTATGGGTAAGGGCCTTTTCTAGTCTATCACTGTCTATATGCCATGTCGAATAAATGAAGAAATCTTTAGTTTATTACTAGCAGAGGTAGGCAATCAGTATCAATAGCAAGTCCAACATTACAGTTTAGCTCATTTAAACATCAATATCAATAGATGAAGCAAATAATCTTGATCCAGATGCAGTTAATCTAATCATGGATCCAACACCATGTACAAGTACATAACCAATTGTATCAATTACAGATCCAAAGCAAACAAAACCAGTAGTATCATATCCAATACAAAACCAGAACATGTAGTTTACCTTGAATATGTTGAAGCATCACTTGTAAATTCTCAAACCCAGAAGTAGCTACAACAAGGTGAGCATATCCATAAGTATCAATAGACTCTCGAGCAACTGTTGACATTGATACACCGATTGAAGATCCACCAATATATATATATATACTCTGGAGCAACTATTGTCATTGATACACAGTCCAATAGAGCAATGTGTTCAAACAAATGGCTCCAACCTTCGACAAGCATAATAGTATAGCCATTCACCACTACATCCACCTACAAAATGGACACATCCTTCTCGAAAGTGTGGTAAAATTTTAGGCAAGTGTAACAATATAGCCACCTGCCACTACATCCACCTGAAAAATGGGAACATCCTTCCGACATGCATGAAAAAGTGTAATATAAAAAGGGACAGATGTCACAGTCATATGACATGTTTGCAGTTGGACAGATGTCACAGTCAGAAGAAAATGGTAGACAAAAAAGTAAGGTCTATTGTTTCAAAAGAAAGGCCTATCGGCCTAATTACATTCCACTAGTAGATTTGGACATCAATAAATGATCATGAGGAATAAAAAAATGGGAAATTTTTCCTCCAATGCAACATACCCCTCTTAAAAATATGCCTTATACAAGGGGGTAAAGGCTCCATAGTCCTATGAATGTTTTCCATCTCAAGTTGCAGGAGCCACTTCTTTGAGAAATAAGTAGGGGAAGTTGGGAGTCATGGAGGATGAGGGAGTAATCAAAGTGATGGTTAAGTTGGTTTTAGAAAGAAATAATACTTCTCAAGTAAAAAAATATATAGACAAAGAAGACTAAGCTCGAAAGAAAATGACTATTCAAGGGGCTTCTAGAATAGACAAAACCCACCCTAAAGGGTTAAAACCAATTGTGCTCTCGAAAATATGAGGTTTGGGGAGTGCCTACAAAAGAAACTCCTTGAAGATGGTCGTTGCGAAAAATAATCCTGAGGTGTATTGGTTGATTTAGGAAGCAATCATGAAGGTCGTTAAGGTAAAATATGTGTTCATGGCTACTTGTCATAAGTGGAGTTTGAAGCACTTACAACTAAGGGGAAATTTAGAGGGTCTAGTGGTAGAATGGTGCAATACCCTCCTCTTCAAGGGTGAAATTGTTTTCAAAATACCATTTCTCTAGACTCGCTATGTCCAAACATAGAATCAATTTTTAATATTTTATTGTTTATAGTCCTTTCTTAGCCAGGGAAGCTTTTTTTGGAGACCTTTTACGAGAAACTATGTCATGTACCCAACCACAACCCCTGATGCCGACTCAGATGGCTAGGTATTAAGAAATATTTATTCTTGAATCAAAATATCAATATAAATATGATACCATTTAATTTCATGTTTTGTTTTTAATTAAATAAGACATGCATTATTCCCCAGATGAATTGTCAGAATAAAGAAATGGTGGGGTACAAGCTCTCACCGTCCCACCAAGCCACATGCCCATGGGACATGGCAACACACCCCCACAGTGTTATGATAGATTACATGTTGCAGACATGGGAGAGCCCTTATACTAGCCACCCAGAAAATCTACATGGGGCTTGTCTACAATCATTGCAACAGAAGTTCGATGAGATTCAACAATACCATCAATTCTAATCCCATATCTGACATGGATACTAGCTCATTTGATGTTCCTGCCATTTTTCTTAGTCAATAATACATTCATTCGATGACATGCAAAGAGGTTAATTAGGTCCAATATACAATTCAAGGATTTCAATATGCATTGTTTCATGGGAGGCTTTTGGATAAAATACGAAGTCTCAGTGAAATAAGTTGCAGATAACATCTTATCAATGCATCCATCCTCTATGTCACCCCCACCTATTGTAGAGGAGGTTCAAGGTTATGTGCCTTTTGTGTTTGTTCCAATCACTCTTTTGGGTCTGCACACACACTGGCAGCTCAATTGGGGGATTAAGCTAGAAAAATGAGACTTCCTTAGTCGTTTCTTGGTCATCTTTCAATATTCTCGCAACCCTTTGACTAAGAAAGTTGAATCAAAAGGGGAAGCAATTGGGTTGTTTGTGTCAAATGCTTCAAATTTTTCCTATCTCGTAGGCAGTGGAATGTGACTAGGTAGAGTTATGTCAGTGTAAGTTCTTGTTTACAAGCCAAATTCTTTTAATTCTCTTTATATTTGCTTTCACATGGTTTATTGTTTTAGGACATTGGTAAGAGATAAACTTGCTTATGGGAAAGGGCCTTCATGCTCCCCTGAAGCCATTGGAAATACTCTTATTAGTAAGAGCCTTATCCCTCCTACCAAGGTTGAGCAGACCCTTATTGGCTTCTCACATCAAATTTCTCTGTGCACATTGACTCTTGACCTGCAAGACTCACCATTCAATTTGACTCATTAATCACTCTAAAACAAGGAACTATGTCGCATCAATGTGCTCATGTCCAATAAGGAGCTACTTATTATCAGGAACACATGTGTACCATGGCCCAATTGAGAGTTGAAATCTCTACATTTAGGTACAAGAAATGCATGCCTCATCCACTATAAGAGAATTAACTCAATTAGAAAGAGAATTGGCAAATGAGCGTCACATGCTTATAGACACTAAAGTTTTGGCTAAGGTTGCATATTGGGTTCTTTATCCCAATCATACATGTAGAAGATATAACCAAAATATGTGCACTATGAACATCTACCGACACCTCAAATTTCTCCTTGGAAAATGATTGATTAATAGAAACGAAAGCTAAGAAGACATTCTTCTCTCCATGGATAAGATGCAAAGGAAAGCAATAGTAATGGATCGAAGGCTAGGACACATTGAAAAGCACATGGGCATCCTTGTTAAACTAAGATGTTGTCATAGTAGTAACAAGGAGCCCATACAAGTAGAAGCCATTAATTCAAAAAACTCTTCCTAATGGTCTTTTAATTTATTTTGTTTTCTCACATGCAATAATTTTGTAATTATTAGTTTACATCAAGCCTCTGATTCCTAGCTAGTTGTTTTAGCTTTTCTGAATTGGAAGATATGATTAGTTTTCTAACTAATGCTCTTTTGAAGAGACTAAAGTTTTGCATTTGATTGGGCCTTCCAAGTCGAAAACTAGATCATATGAGAATTTGAAATGCAATCTTTTGTTCATAGGAAATACAAAACTTTTACTTCAAAAAAAAAAAAAAAAAACCTAAGACATGCATTAAATGAACCAAGTTCATAGAATTAAAAAGAAAGTATTCAAAAATTATTTTCATGCAATATATATATATATATATAGCATATTAATGCACATGATACATATCATAGAATTTAATATCCAAAATAACCAAAACAATTATCTTTTTGAAATATTTTCACCAATTGGATGATGTAGACATTGAATGTTACTCTCAACTTTGGCTCTTTTGCACTAGTTATCTTTGCAACAAGCCATCCTCTAGCTAGGATTATGAGTCAAGAAGAATGGGCAAGATGGACACCGACAAATCGCCATGTGCACATCCTAGCTTCCAAATTGTTATAAGTTGTTCATAGATATATCACAATCTTAACTTGCCATAATTGTACTAACCATCTTCTTGTAAAAATTATTTTTATTTTACATCAAATTCTAAATATATCTTCATGCAAAAAAAATGTTTTTATTTTCAAACAATATTAATCTATTTTTTTTGAATATTTCCCTTTAATATATACAATTTAATTTATAATGTAAAATTATACAAATTTGATAAAAGAATTTTCTTTTCTTTTCTTTTCTTTTCTAATAGTCTCATTTACATTTAAATTAAATTTAAAATTATGTCTTATTATTTTAAAATTTTAAAATATTTATTTTTTATTTTTTAATATTATTTTAATATTTTCCTTATCATTAAATAATACCTTCGTAAGTTTTTTAACTTTTTCCTTTTTTTAATCCAAAAATTAAAAAATCAATCATCATGGCCAGAAAAAATTCAAAAACTATTCATAATAAAACAAAAACAATATAAACTAGCAATTGCACCTGTGGCGCAAAGGAACGCCGAAAGGAGAGGAATGGTGTATCTTCGGTTTCACCGGCAGGTGAGAAGTTTTTTGCGGGGGCAGTTTGTGCCACAAGTATGAAAATGTGTGAGGGGAGTTGAATCAGATTATATGTTAGTTTTGAAGAGGCGCTGGTGAAGGAGTTAACTATTAATGAGATATCTGTGCATTTGTCAGCTGTTGGTGGGTTGATCTACATGGTTTGAGCGGTGTGGAAAACATTTCTGAAGATGTTGTGAGCAAGAGTTGAAGCTTTGAAAATGATATAAGAAGAAGGAGTTGAAACCATAACAAGAACCGTAGAAGTGATAAGACCATATCTGAAAACATATTTTTGAAATACTTAATTTGAATTTGAAATATTTATATTTATTTTAATAAAAATACTAAATTTTAAATTAATATGATTAAGTTGTAATTTATGTAATTATTTTTTTTATTTCATTTTGTATATTTATTTATTAATGTTTGTTCTATTTTGTTTCTATTGATTTATTTATTTATTTATTGTATTCTTATTTTTGCAATAAAGTTTTTTTTTATCTATTTTATTTTAATTTTAATTATATCTTTATTTTATTTTATTTCTATTTATTTATTAATATTTTATTTATTTATTTAATTATTATTATTATTATGATTTTTTTTTTCTTTTTTTTGGTTTGGAAATGCAGGAGAGTGATTTGCCGAGAGTGGTCAAGAATTACGGGAAGAGTAGAAATATTACTAGTACTAACATTTCGCTTGACAGAAGCATATGTTAGTACAAACTCAAAAACCACTTTGAGCTACGGACTCATACAGCACCAACAGATACTTTGAATTTCTCTGACTTTGATTTCTTGGTTGTAGCCTCAACACCAAACAGTGAATGATATTATGACTCCCACTCCAAATCCTGTCAACAATCCCCTGAAATACAGGAATAAAGCACCCTGAAATAATATAGAACAAAACACATACCAACACTTAAACATCTTAGCAGTTATTTTCTCCTTTCAGTTGACCATGTAACTAAAAAACAGTTATCATGTGTGTATCTACAATCTGTTAAAAGGGGTGAATGTGAACATGTAACTATATCCACTGGGATAAGTTGATAAAGAAAAGGCTAGCTTACCTTTGCAACTCAGATTTGTAACCCAGCCAATGACTGTGACAACATGTCGATTGGAAAGTAACTACATTCCAACAATACTAAAATGAAATATAAACAATGGCAAATAAACACAATGCAAACCCTCATCCAATATCAATCATAGCAATCATATTTTTTATTTTTAGCCATGAAACTTGCGCCAAGGCAGGTAAAATATCTCAATGTCAAATCTATAACTTTTAGCCATGAAACGTGGGGCAGGGCAGGTCAAACAGTTCAACGTTATGAATGCTATAGTAGAGTATGAATGGTATAGTAGTAAAACATGAAAAGGAAAAAGACAAGCTTGCACTAGGCGGTAGAGTCTAATACTTGGAAAATGCAGTATCAGATATTTACTTTGATAGCAGTACCCATGCAGTACTGTGGCCAAAATGATATCGGTGGTTCCTATTTAAGGCAAACATACTCATGCCAATATTTAAGAGACAGATTTCTGTAGTTGAGTGAGTGCTCTCATTGATACTCTTCAAATTCTAAAATCACTAGTCATAGCAATGATTTTGTAAGATCCAAACAAGCTGATAAGACCTCCACATTGACAACTTTAACACCTTCACATTGCCTTCATTCAATTCTAAAACCATGTGTTGGTTTCTTAGATGTGCATATAATGTACACAACGCTGCAGAATCTCAAACCTACTTGTCTAGGCAAAAGAGCAGGACATGATGGCCTTCAATATGAACGAAGTTTTTACTTTATAGATTGTCTATTTCACTCTTCCCATTAAACAAAGGCTCCTTTGCCAAAAGTTCTGCCAGTATACATCCCAAGGACCACATATCAATTGCTGTTGAGTACTGTTTTGCTCCCAATAGAAGCTCCGGAGCTCTGAATCAATTAATAATAGAATATCATTTAGGAAAATTGAAACACTTAAGCTTCTCCAAATCATTTTCATTTACTATTTCTCAGCCACAACTCGGAAGCATCCTACAGAAATCAGACTGAACTCAATTAAAATTATTATAAATTATAATGCAATGTATAAAGCATCATAAGTGACAATAAAGTTAAGCATTCATTATTTAATTCACAGCAGTACACACAAGAAAGAAGACAGATATTGCTCGAGAGAAAATCAAAATGCTTTAAGGATATTTCTCACATGTAAAAAGCGTAATGGCCACAATTAGACAGCCCTTGCTTTGAAGGACTCATAGGTGTGACCAGATACTGTTGAAATGTCCAAATGTTGGTAAAATTGTATGGGGCATCATCCTGAGGAGTAATGTTTGACTTATTAGAAGAAATATAGGCAATCAGGGATCCAGTCAATACCTGTACCATAAGGTGACAACCATTGGTGTATAAGGTTTCAAAGTCAGGCATACTGAACAATTTTTACTATGTTCTAAACTAAAGAGATTAAATGAGAAATCCCCATTAATATTTGTAAGAGAAGCTTTAAAAATTATCTGTGTTATCACCACAACTAAAACATTTGTTTGGGGACTTTAAAAGTTTCTGAAACATTTTTTTTACTCTAATAAAATGCTTCGTTGAACTATTGAGATGATGACACTGCGTGGAAAAAAAAATGGGCTACAAAGGCAGATGCCGCACATTGGTAACCAGGGTTATTGACAAAATTTTCTTTTTTTAATAAAATACTTTGCTTAACTACTAAAATATATTCCCAAAAGAACTGGGCTGCAAAGGCAGCGTCCACAGGCTCTCGTTCAAAGTTCAGAATTGCCTTAGAAATGCCTTCGAAGCTTAATACCTGAACATAAATATTAACATTCATTAAATCCAATTTGTCTGGCCATATGGTCCACGCATTCAGAAGACATCAGAGAACAAGAGGGATAAAGAATTCATGGATAAGGGGCGCTCAAACTACCCCTCTTCCTGACACTTTTCCACACACTCAGAAGATTTCAGAAAACAAATGACTTAAATAAGGCTTGGATAAGGGGCACTCAAACTACTTTTTTCTTGACACCTGTCCACACATTCAGAAGAGTTCATAAAACAAAAGACATAAATAAGGTGCGGATAAGGGATACTCAAACCACAACTCTTCTTGATGCTTTTTCTGGAAGAAATTTGCCCTGAATCCAGCTGTGGAAATCTCAATCCCCAAAATCTGCAATCTCAACAACAGTTAACTGTAATATAAGGGTATTTTTCCATCTCTGAATCAACCCAGATCGATGAAATTGCAATTCGAGCCACCGTTCACTGCAATTTTAGCAATTTCTGATTCACTGGATTCCATTGATTAGTAGGTTGGAAAAGATTCAAGAGGTATATTTTTTCTGTTTTTATAGCATTCTGTTTGTGTTTTGCACATATGAGCAATGGGATGAGATTGAAATATTTTATTGTTGGACTTAATTCTGAACTTTTTATTTTTGAAATAAAAAATCCAAACTTAATGTAAAGGATCTTAAAGCATGTATGCCTAGGTTTATTTGATTCTGAGTGAAGAATATCTCCACCATAAAGCCTAACTTATGCTTGTAGCTGAGCCCAATGTTGAAGTGTACATGGCTGAAGCTGATTCCTTGAGGCCAAATTCAGCACTTATGTGGCCTTTATTTAACCAAAACGCAGACCCTTGATCAATGCATACTATTGCAAAGGGAGGTTCTTTCTATTCACAGTCACCCCTGACTTTTTTATCATTATAAGGCTGAGTTGTATGAATCCACAGGGCTGTTTTTATGCCACCACTGCAGCAAGTTTGAATCCCATCATTTTCTCTGTGTAAGGCCAAATTCAGACCCACCTTAAGCTGAATTAAGTGCTACAAAATCTTGGGTATTGGCTAGATGAGATCCATCATTTTCTGAGCACATTATACATTGTTGGTTATACACTGAAGCTGGAAACGAACTTATGCTTGTAGCCGAGCCCAATGTTGAAGTGTACATGGCTGAAGCTGATTGATAAAGACGGATATCTACATTGTTGTGCCCTTCTGGAGGAAAGTTGATGCTCAAGAAGTCAGTTTGTTTAAGGACAAATACCCGGTTCTCAAGTTTCTATTATTCACTGTGTATATAGGTCTCTCTATGCTCAAATTAGTTGTTGTTCCCTTATATCTGTCTTAAATACCATTCTGGGTTTAATATAAATATCAGTCCGGAATTTTAAAGTTTATCTTGAGCATGTGTTCAATGAATATGATTACTTGGTATTAAACTTCCAGAATAACATCTATAGAACCTAGAAGCATTCATTTGGTTTAGGATAGTCATTGTTGATGTCAATTGAAACAAGCTGGAAAAGAAATTGCATCTTCAACAATATACTCACAATGTGTTTGATGAAATAGCTCACTGAAAATATTCATTAAAACATAGAAAACACTGGTGTTTTGAGTCATTCTCAAAGTTGTAACATTACAGATGCACAAAATTTGGGAACATTACAATGTCAAATGAAATGTATGATAGAAATGTGCTGATGGTGCAAGTGAAACCATACAACCCTATGAAAAGGCCATGAAAATAACACAACTCATGCACAGTGAACAAATACGATAGTGGAACTTGGATGTTTGATATAAAATAGAAATTCACACAACTGCAAGTATCAGGATAGGAGAAGAAGACCACCTGTCAAATGGAAAGGTAAAGTGAGGGAAGCTTCACTGGGCATAAGTGAAATTAAAACAGAAATCGGATTATGGGAAGTATCACATGAAGCCTTTGTGATACTGAAAAAATGTTGGCCAAGAGGCGGCAGCTCCCTGTCCGGGGGAGGATTTTGTAAATACTACTATAGAGGATGTAAATACTGAACTGCATTAGCCACTATCTATTTGGAGTTGTTAATACACATGATATAAATGTTAAAAAACCCATTAAGCATTATTTATTTGGACACCACTCACTGACAAGTATTATGGTAAAAATATATATGCCATCTGCTCATAACTAATTCGACATAGTACAGGAGATAAGAGTAGTGCCTTGAAAATGATAAAAACTATCCCAACTATTATTATTTCAATTGGGTTAACACTGATGTTTATTAGTCTCTGTTAATTACACACTATCTCACTAAAGAATCATGCAAAATAGTAAACCAAACAAATTGATTAACATTATGTTTGTAGGACGAACATTTGATCTGTGGACACTCCATTGACACAAGGGTTATGATATGTTGGAATTTCTATGCGCATCAAACTGAGAAAATACATTCAAGTTGGATGGAATTGAAGTATCATAGACCTTGCCTATAGCTGTGATTGTTGTGAGAAGGAAAATGGCGTCACATATTATGATTCCGTCAAGAAGCAGGATAAGAAGGATATCGATGCTAATTTCCATAGGGCTAAGTTAGCCGAGTTTTGGGATGAGCTTATTTCAATGTGGAAGAGAAATGAGTTGCCAAGTGATTTCCAAACCCAAAATAAGTGGATAAATGCTGGCATTGCCTATAGGAGACTTGTGGAACCTCTGGATATTGCATATTATTACCGCATGTCTAAAGGTAAAGGCAATTATCTTTCAAATGGAAGAGCCACTCGCCATAAAGTTCTTCAGACATGGATGGAAGAGAAAGAAAAAACACGCAGTTCAAGAGGTCAGAAAGCTTGCACAAAACTTGCATCCCTCACTCAGGACTCATGCTTTTGGGCACATCTAGAAGAGGTTATGAAAGACTTGGAAAATCTCAAGCAAGCACAACACCCAAAGCCAGAAAGTCTTGAAATGTTTGAAGATTATGTGACAAAAATGATCAATGATGGTAACATTTCTGCAGATGTCTTCTTGGAAGGAAGCAACTTCAGGGATTGGTGGAAAGAATGGAAGGAATACAAAAAAAATTAGTTTCCTGAATGGAACTCTCCTTTGTATGAGATTATGGAAAATGAATTTTGGACGCGCTAAATTTCCAAACTATTTGGTTGGGAAAACGATTTACGAGCAATCTCTTTCCAATTAAGATTTTGCTTTCTGGATGTAATTTTCTTTCATTTGTTTAAAATAGCGTGATGGCTGTAGGTATTGTTCTGTTTGATAGTTAAGGAAGAAATTTATTCTGCGTAAATTTTCAAAAGTGGGATGTATTGAGACAATCGCGAACATTGGCTTATAGAGAATTCGATTATATCCTTTATGTAGTACATATTCTCAATATTTTATGTGCATGTGCCAACATGGGACGCCATGGGGAACAAACTTTGTTTAGTGGATGTGATTTAGAATGAAATATGTTCAGAAAACAAGATTTTTCCTTTCCTTCTATTTTTTATAGATTGAGACTGTGTTTGTGTTTGTGGATCACCGTAAAATCATTAGGTTTTAAAACTTTATTGATTTTGGCATTGGTATTATTATGACTTTAAAAAAAGAGTACAGACAGCACCTTGTGTGGCCTGTTACCTGGGAAACCAAGGCCACAGATGTGACAACATATAATTGTTTTCATCATATATCATTGTAACAATAATGTTTTTCAATCTAACTACGAACTGAAATAAACGGCTCTCTTCTACTAATGACCCCAAAAAAACAGCATAACAACAATGATGAAAAGGGTAGCTGATGCTCCTTCTCTCTGTAGAGACCAGGATAAACATTACAGATTAAACCGATTCTGCTACATTGGTTCCTCTACCAGGATAAGATTGGAGGGAGAATCTCCATATGCTTGGAAAGGATGAAAGGATGTTCTCCATGGTAGAGTCAGGAAAGTTCACAAGAATATCAACTCAAATTTCAAAGGTCCATCCTCCTGCTTTAGCATCCTCCTTTGCAGTTCTGCCCCATTGGCTCCTCTAATAGGATAATATTGGAGGGAGAGTGTCCATGTGCTGGGGAAGGATGTTCTCCATGGTAGAGAATCAAGAAAGCTCACCAGAATGTCAACCCAAATGTCAATTTGAAAAATCAAGCATAACAACAGTGATGGAGAGGGTAGTTGATGCTCCCTCTCTGACTGTAAAGATGAAAATAAACATGAGAGATTAAACTAAAGGACGATCCTCCTGCTTCAGCATCATCCTCCTCTGTAATTCTACTCCATTGGCTCCAACACGAGGATAAGATTGGAGGGAAATCTCCATATGCTTGGGAAAGATGTTCTGGACCAGGGGAGAATCAGGAAAGTTCGCAAAAGTGTCAACTCAAATTTCAATGGGAAAGATTTCCTGATAAGGAATGTCAACCTTCTGAGCCATGACATGTAGCTTGTCTCAAATGGCATTCTGTTGGCTTCCCTTCTACTTAATAACTAGTGCAATAAACAACTTTTTTAACTAGTACAATTCTAGAAGCTTAAGAATTTAGGTGTACTGATTCAAGAATAACCATGGTCATGAACCCTGCTTTTGAATTCTGCTTCCAGTTGCTCCCTAGGGAGTTGTTGTCTTTCCAATTATATTTTTCTTTCCCATGTCCTTGACCTTCCTCTTAGTGTCCTCAGAGAACTGAGGTTGGAAGTCTAAGGCAGCCCTGATAGCGTCAATTGGACTCTGGTTTGGCTATAAGGAGTCTTACGGTTTGGGGGTTAAGGGTGTGCCTTTTCCCCTTTGTCAGTGTTCCTCCTATTGTAGACTGAACCCGCTGAGTATTGGCAGGAGTCGATGCAAGGTCCCCAAAATAGAGAAGGAACCAAGGAGCAACACCCACAACAGAGATGGAAGGAAAAACCACCCCACAAACTTGGGCCGAGGTATAGCTCACAGCGATAGAGGGTGCACAGAATCAATGGAAGCTATGCTGTTAAACGGCAAGGCGAAAAATGAAGCTATGGCCTAGTTCTAAAGTCCCTTTTACCCATAACATAACCCAACATCACAAATACGAAAATGCAACCTTCCTAGGAAGCAGACCTCTGGTATTTAGGAAAGGCCAAAGATACGTACGGCCAACAAACAAGATGATGCCCAGGGAAAAAAATAGAACCAGCGAGAGCAAAGGGGCGCTGCTCCACTGGAAGAGCGGGAAAACTCGGATTTGGAAAGGAAAGAGCGCAGTGTTTTCTTCCCCGAAATTACCCCCGTCACCCAACAATCTTGAGTTCACCGAACCAACTCTAAATGCACAGAGAGCATGGAAACAGAACGAAGCCCAAACTTATAAAACATGAAGGAAATACTGACCCAGAAATGTCGAGTTAGTCTCCTGCCGAACGAATCGAATCCACATCGGTGAACATAGCCACATGAGAATTCCAGAATTTCACTAGCATTCCATTACAACCACAGAAAAGCCATGAGTGAAAGGTAAAAAATAAACAGAGACCCATTTCTTTGACTGAAATTTATTGTTGATTTCCATATCTGCCTGAACCAAAACATCCCAATCCTAGATAATATAGTGCATTTCTAGCTGAAAGTATATCTAGGATAGCAACGAATCAAAACAATAAACCTGATAAAGGCGTGCTGTTGAAAATAAAGGGTAAAAGAATTGAAATCGAACCTGTTGCTCAGAAAAGGCGTATATATACCACATATACACCCTGTCCACACATGAGATAGAACGCTATTGCGAGAACTTTGATCGTTGAGTCAGAGAAGCAAGCCACAATACATCATGTGCCGAACCTGATTCAGAAAATATGGAAATTTGAGAACCAGCATTTGTTTGCGGGCGAACATATGAAGAGGCAGGTTTCAGCATTTGTTTGCGGGCGAACATATGAAGAGGCAGGTTTGAGCATTAATGAAGGAGCAGTCACCACGAACCAAGCGTATCTGCATATTTAACGCTGCAACAACCAAACATTCATTCCATATCTGCGATTTCTTGGATTTTGGACGATGGCCTGTGCGCTGGTAAGAACAGCAGCCGGCAAATGGCACAATCTGAGTGATTCGAAGGACGATGGCAAATTCCTCTGATTGGCTCCAGCAAACAATGCATTCAGCCAAACCCAACAAAGGGAACGCCTTTCGGCGTAAAAATTTGAGAACCAGCATTTGTTTGCGGGCGAACATATGAAGAGGCAGGTTTCAGCATTTGTTTGCGGGCGAACATATGAAGAGGCAGGTTTGAGCATTAATGAAGGAGCAGTCACCACGAACCAAGCGTATCTGCATATTTAACGCTGCAACAACCAAACATTCATTCCATATCTGCGATTTCTTGGATTTTGGACGATGGCCTGTGCGCTGGTAAGAACAGCAGCCGGCAAATGGCACAATCTGAGTGGTTCGAAGGACGATGGCAAAGTCCTCTGATTGGCTCCAGCAAACAATGCATTCAGCCAAACCCAACAAAGGGAACGCCTTTCGGCGTAATTATCATTAAAATATTCAAATATGCTAAAATGTAGGAAATAGCTCCCAACGAAAACGCTCCTACTATCAACGACATCATCATCACAAATTATTACGCGCCAAGTCTTCTAAACTTTTTCAAACTAATTATTATTATTATAGGGGAAAGAAAATCCCACTAAACGTATTCCCTACGTTCCAGTAAACGCAACTGATTATTTAGGTATTTAATACTTAGAGTCAACTTTTTATTTTTCATGACGCCAAATTGAGTCATTCACATTTACTCCCTCCTCATCACGCAGGACAATCAGTTTTGAATTGAAGTAAAACTTTCTATTTCTAACTCACACGTCCAATCCCACTGTGAAAACCAAAGTGGTGGTAAAATTTACGAATAAATAAATTATTATTTACACAATTGTTAGTTTACTAAATTTTCGGAAAGAGTAATTAATAAATAAAATAATATTATTATACCTGCCGCAGCAGGGATTACGCATCAGGTAAGCTATTGATGTGACATTAATTCCAATTGCGATTTGAAATTTTTCTAATTTGACCAAGTTTAACATTAACAAAATATTTTTTATTTTTTATAAATTATTTTATTATGATTTATCTATAATCTAATTGGTTATTGATTTCAACATGTTATTGCCAAGCTCCTTGGCAAACCCGCCGCAAGAGTACCGAAGTGTTCAACTTCGATGTGAAATGCATTGATTGAAGCCATTACTTGTCAAATGTTCTTATTCCTGGAATAGCCACACACATGCTTAAGTGACATTGAAATGGTAGCCTCGAATCCTCGTCAGGAGCTCTAGTAGGCACACCAAACAAGAAAGCAAGCACGTATAGAAGCTGTTAATCGGCTCGACCGTTGCTTAATAAAAGAAATTCAGTGATTCCATTATTGCATGTGAATTGAAATAGTACCTTAAAGGGATTTTAGTGGGTGTACCTTTTATTCAATCGAAACTTATGCAAGTCCAACATGGCATGCAAAGTTGGACCGTGCAATGAAAACAATAAACAACAACTTAGTGTCTAATATTTATGCGAGCATTGATTCATCATATAACAAAAAAATATTTGTACCCATGCACAATAAATGTATTAAAATGAGTGGTTTTGTTTATATTACCAAAGCGTTCAACTTCGATGTGAAATGCAATGATTGGAGCCATTACCTATCAAATGTTCATATATCTTAAACTAAAAACGCATTTCTGCTCCAGTCAGCGTGTGCAGATCTTGCGATCAGCGTTTCAGTTGCGATCAACATTTCACGTTTGGCTGAAGGCTGGAAACTGCAGAGCAGTTGAAAGGCTGAGGCTGGAAGCTGTGGAAGTTGCAAACACTGTTAGTTGCTCAGGTATTTTTTCAGGCTCAAGTATTTTTTCAGCTTTCTTTGGTATTTGAAGGTAGGGGCTTTCTTTTTTCATGCAATTGACTTGTTTTTTTCCTTTTTAAATGTTGTGATTTACATATAAGTGGGAAGGCTGAAGGCTGCAATCAGCGTCTGCAGTGGGAATCAAGATTTGCCCTCAGGCTGGGAGCTGTAGAGACTGTTCAAGCCTATATTGCAACTGTTGTTTCGGGTGATAAAAGTATTGCAACTATTGTTTCGGGTGATAAAAGTATTGCAACTATTGTTTCGGGTAATTCTATCAACCAAATTTTCCCTAGAATTGTTTTTTCAAATTTTACCTATTTGTAGCTTTTCCAATACCCCTAATGTTTTGTATTAGTTTAACTGTGTCATCCATGGGATTATTAGCCATGCCTCGGATTAAATTATCTTCATTTGAAGTCTCCTTGAGTTTGTAGTTCAATTTTAGAGTTCTTTAAATCTGTTGAGATGACCTATGGTGCAATAATGTTTTTCAGTTTTTAACTATATTCTTTCCTACAATACCCAACTATTTATGGGATGATTTATTAAGTATTGGGTATATTTTTACAGATAGTATGTGGAATACCTTTTTCTTATGTTGTTTCTCGATGTCGAGTTTATAGTCTTGTTTAATTCCGGTTTGCAATTGTATTCTTTAATTGCCAAGTTGTGGCTTTGAACCACCGACCATCTACAGGGTTCTTTGGACCCATTATGTGTTTAACACCAAGGTTTTCTTTTCTTGCTTGGTAATTTTAACAATAGACCTTACACTCTAGTTCTCTTTGTTCTAATGTGTTTTTACTTCTTTTATCTTTGTATTAAAATACAGATATGACTATTCTAAGTTTTTCCTGATGTACTTCTTATTTTCTTTATGGTTCTCGTCTAGTTAAATCTATAGTAGTTATTATAATGAGAAAATTCCTTTCTCTTCTTTAAATATATATAAATTGTCTAATAATCTAATTCTTTGTACAAACTCAACATATTTTAGCTCGGGTGATCCCTTCTTGCAGGTAAAATTCTTTCTTTACACTTTGTTTTTTTTTAATTATTTATTTACCCCACATAATTATTAAGAATAGTTTTCTAATGGAATTCATTTAGGGTTTATTATGAGATCTACAATGAGATAAACTCTTCAATTTTCAACTTATTTACCTCATCTTCCAGGTTGTGATTTCAATCTCTTGGTCATTTTTCCTGTTTCGACATGCTAATGCTTTGTTTGAAGACCAGAATGTCTACATGACTTAGGTTCTAGACTATAAGTTTAGATATTTTGTTTAACGTCTTTCATGGCGTACACTGTTCCTTATCAGTTTTATTTTGGACTTTAATACCAGTTTTATTTTTGACTTTAATATTATATATACTGGCTTCGATCATTTTTGTTTTAAACTTTTAAGTGCTGGAGAATATAAATTATTTGTACTAATACATATATTTTTATTAATTTCTGGGTGGGGATATAAGTTGAGATGCTTTGATCTGCTTACGATGCTTGCTTTGAGTTACTGGATATCGATCCCGTTCATCTTGCGTCTTGAAATGCCATGTAAAACAAATTTTTGTTTTAGAAAGTAAATACTACAGCCTTCTTTTTCCCTTAATTCTGATAGCAGGATTTTGTAGCAATTTCAGACGCCCAAATACAAATGCTATCTAGTCGCTGATATTTGAAGTGCTTGACACTAAATATGAAAACACTGTTGCGAGAACAGTCTACTAGAACCACTGACCTAGCTATGCTATCCTTCTCCAGAAACGAGGAAGTAAGTTTTTGAGGCTGAATTTCATTCCCTTTTTCTAAACTAGCTCTCATGGAAGGGGGCCTTTTCTGGGGTTGCAAACACGGCGCACAGCGTGCATCCTTCAGTGTAATGACAACTGAGAGTTGTTTGTTTTAATCTAGGGTGAAAAACAATGGCAGTTGTTTGCTGGAATGAATGACAACTGAGAGTTGTTTGTTTCAATTTAGGATGAAAAACAATGACAACTGTTTGCTGGAGACTAGGCCCATTCGACCCAAATTCGATGGATTCCACATAGATTAGCGGAAATTGCAACTCCCTAGTCATCTTGAGCGAGAAAATTCTCACTCAAACGCCCTTGGAGGCACTCCTGCTCCACCTGCGGTCACATGGGATGAGGATTTATATCAGGTTGGGAAGGATATGTGGTCAATAGACCTCCTGGCGTTGTTTAAGCTGTTATAAGTATCTGAATCTTGAATAATATTTTCCTGCTTGTACTCTTTCAGCGTCTAGATTCGCTACCCAACAAATACCACGTATTATTTAAGGGATTCTAAATAGTTGTCCCAATGACTCTGTTATGAAGCATATGTGTAATAAAAGATTGAGTCAACTTCACATAAATTGAAGTCTGAACTCTGTCTTCTCTAATTATTTCGACAACCTACTTTTCAGGACCATTTCCACCTCTAAATCGAATAGAGTAAAGCAAAGAAGGAAACAACATCCTGCTTGGACATTTGGTGTTGCAAGTCCCCTAGTTGTGGAAATACAGGGAGATAAGATTAGGCATCTTCCTGTTTAATGCATAATTATAGGTGGCCATTCTTGTAGCCAGAATTATAGGTTGCGAGTTGCAATATAAGTTCTGATTTGGTTAACATTCACCTCTAAAGCCTTCATCAAAGAAGCTCGGTAGGAAAATGAAAAAAAGACACATATGAAGAAAGAGGAAGACATTAAATCATTGTATGGATGATAGGGTTAATCTGCAGTGTTTGGGAGGCATTTGCCTTATGAGTTGGGAATCCTCCTAAGCTACCATGTATTACAGACCAATGAGAAACACCATTTTTATCATACTCAAAAATAATGGAATCAACAGATATTCCATTACAATATGTAAAGAAAAAGAAAAAAGTCTATCTTTGTAAAGCTTCCTTGTAGCCTAGATTTCTAGACCTATGCTTCCAGCATGTATGAAGCCATAGTTGATCAATGGTATGTAATCTCATATATATATATATATATAGGTAACAATATGGAAAACAGTAAAAGCCAAAATGTTCGTAGAGGCCCTAGTTGCAGATAAAAACTAAGAAAGTCTAGTCAGAAATTAAATTCTAAACGGAAGCACATACCTGCAAACACAATTGCTAAAAGCCCTCATCATTTCCAATATCGTAAATAGGACTGAAATAAGATTATAAAGTAGAGTAGGAAATGGAGAAATCTTCACAATTTATAACCAGAAAGAACAAGATTCTCTTCTTGAACACACAATTGTCATTTACCCTACCAAAAAACCTTCTTCGGCTATTTCCGAACACTTAAAAATTCCTAATCCACGAAAACTGCCCTGTCTAAGCCCCGAACAAAGAACGGTGCATGAACAAGTTAATAACATCACCTATCACTCTTCCTACTACCAGGAAATCTGTTGAATGAGACATTGCAGCAGGTTAATCCTGTTGGCTCCTTCTTTCTTTCTTTCTTTCTTGCCTCCTGCCATCTGCACAAAATTCACATCGACTTCGATTCAGGTTGAAAATTCATATTGAATTCGATTCAGGTTGATTAAGTTGCAGATGTATCCAAACAAATGGAATGAGATGGATTGACATGTTTCTTACCACATGTGCCATAGCCAGGCGACATTTTACAGTGCCATGTACAACGGTTCCACGTAGAAAATAAATCCTGAATAGAGGCTACCTGTACGTTACAAATCTTGGATGTAAGTCGGAGTTGAAAATCAAATTTATTCTGAGATCATGAGCGTTCCACTCGAATGTTATTGTTTTGTGGCAGCAACGTCCTGAGATCATGAGCGTTCCACTCGAATGTTATTAGTTTACCAAATTTTCGGAAAGAGTAATTAATAAATAAAATAATATTATTATACCTGCCGTAGCAGGGATTACGCATCAGGTAAGTTACGGATGTGACATTAATTCCAACTGCGATTTGAAATTTTTCTAATTTGACAAAGTTTAACATTAACAAAATATTTTTTATTTTTTATAAATGATTTTACTATGATTTATCTGTAATCTAATTGGTTATTGATTTCAACATGTTATTGCCAAGCTCCTTGGCAAACCCGCCGCAAGAGTACCAAAGCGTTCAACTTCGATGTGAAATGCATTGATTGAAGCCATTACCTGTCAAATGTTCATATTCCTGGAATAGTCACACACGTGCTTAAGTGACATTGAAATGGTAGCCTTGAATCCTCGTCAGGAGCTCTAGTAGGCACACCAGACAAGAAAGCAAACACGTATAGAATTTGTTAATCAGCTCGACCGTTGCTTAATAAAAGAAATTCAGTGATTCCATTATTGCATGTGAATTGAAATAGTACCTTCAAGGGAGTTTAATGGGTGTACCTTTTATTCAATAGAAACTTATGCAAGTCCAACATGGCATGCAAAGTTGGACCGTGCAATGAAAACAATAAACAACAACTTAGTGTCTAATATTTATGTGAGCATTGATTCATCATATAACAAAAAAAAATATGTACCCATGCACAATAAATGTATTAAAACGAGTGGTTTTGTTTATATTCCCAAAGCGTTCAACTTCGATGTGAAATGCAATGATTGGAGCCATTACCTGTCAAATGTTCATATATCTTAAACTAAAAACGCATTTCTGCTCCAGTCAGCGTGTGCAGATCTTGCAATCAGCGTTTCAGTTGCGATCAACGTTTCACATTTGGCTGAAGGCTGGAAACTGCAGAGCAGTTGAAAGGATGAGGATAGAAGCTGTGGAAGTTGCAGAGACTGTTAGTTGCTCAGGTATTTTTTCAGGCTCAAGTATTTTTTCAGCTTTCTCTAGTATTTGAAGGTAGGGGCTTTCTTTTTTCATGCAATTGACTTGTTTTTTTCCTTTTTAAATGTTGTGATTTACATATAAGTGGGAAGGCTGAAGGCTGCAGTCAGCGTCTACGGTGGGAATCAAGATTTTCCCTCAGGCTGGGAGTTGTAGAGACTGTTCAAGCCTGTATTGCAACTGTTGTTTTGAGTGATAAAATTATTGCAACTGTTGTTTCAGGTGATAAAATTATTGCAACTGTTGTTTCGGGTAATTCTATCAGCAAAATTTTCCCTAGAATTGTTTTTTCAAATTTTGCCTATTCATAGCTTTTCCAATACCCCTAATGTTTTGTCTTAGTTTAACTGTGTCATCCATGGGATTATTAGCCATGTCTCGAATTAAATTATCTTCATTTGAAGTGTCCTTGAGTTTGTAGTTCAATTTCAGAGTTCTTTAAATCTGTTGAAATGACCTATGGTGTAATAACGTTTTTCAATTTTTAACTATATTCTTTCCTACAATACCCAATTATTTATGGGATGATTTATTAAGTATTGGATATATTTTTACAGATAGTCTATGGAATACCTTTTTCTTATGTTGTTTCTCGATGTCGAGTTTATAGTCTTGTTTAATTCCAGTTTGCAATTGTATTCTTTAATTGCCAAATTGTGGCTTTGAACCACCGACCCTCTATAGGGTTCTTTGGACCCATTATGTGTTTATCACCAGGGTTTTCTTTTCTTGCTTGGTAATTTTAACAATAGACCTTACACTCTAGTTCTCTTTGTTCTACTGTGTTTTTACTTCTTTTATCTTTGTATTAAAATATAGATATGACTATTCTAAGTTTTTCCTGATGTACTTCTTATTTTCTTTATGGTTCTCGTCTAGTTAAATCTATAGTAGTTATTGTAATGAGAAAATTCCTTTCTCTTCTTTAAATATATATACATTGTCTAATAATCTAATTCTTTGTACAAACTCAACATATTTTAGCTCGGGTGATCCCTTCTTGCAGGTAAATTCTTTCTTTACACTTTGTTTTTTTTAATTATTTATTTACCCCACATAATTATTAAGAACAGTTTTCTAATGGAATTCATTTAGGGTTTATTATGAGATCTACAATGAGATAAAATCTTCGATTTTCAACTTATTTACCCCATCTTCCAAGTTGGGATTTCAATATCTTGGTCATTTTTCCTGTTTCGACATGCTAATGCTTTGTTTGAAGACCAGAATGTCTACATGACTTAGGTTCTAGACTATAAGTTTAGATATTTTGTTTAACGTCTTTCATGGCGTACACTGTTCCTTATCAGTTTTATTTTGGACTTTAATACCAGTTTTATTTTTGAATTTAATATTATATATACTGGCTTCGATCATTTTTGTTTTAAACTTATAAGTACTGGAGAATATAAATTATTTGTACTAATACATATATTTTTATTAAATTCTGGGTGGGGATATAAGTTGAGATGCTTTGATCTGCTTACGATGCTTGCTCTGATGCTGCTACTGGAGTTACTGGATATCAATCTCATTCATCCTGTGTCTTGAAATGCCATGTAAAAAAAATGTTTGTTTTAGACAGCAAATACTACAGCCTTCTTTTTCCCTTAATTCTGATAGCAGGATTTTGTAGCAATTTCAGAAGCCCAAGACTAGATCATAGAAATAGTATATTCATAATTGTATTATGCATTTAGGGTTTTAGGTGGAAGTTAGGGAATATATGAATCCCACAAAATTACAAAAAATCAAACACAAATGCTATCTAGTCGCTGATATTTGAAGTGCTTGACACTAAATATGAAAACACTATTGCGAGAACAGTCTTCTAGAACCACTAACCTAGCTATGCTATCCTTCTCTAGAAACGAGGAAGTAAATTTTTGAGGCTAAATTTTATTCCCTTTTTCTAAACTGGCTCTCATGGAAGGGGGCCTTTTCTGGGGTTGCAAACACGGCGCACAGCGTGCATCCTTCGGTGTAATGACAACTGAGAGTTGTTTGTTTTAATCTAGGGTGAAAAACAATGGCAGTTGTTTGCTAGAATGAATGACAACTGAGAGTTGTTTGTTTCAATTTAGGGTGAAAAACAATGACAACTATTTGCTGGAGACTAGGCCCATTCGACCCAAATTCGATGGATTCCACGTAGCTTAGCGGAAATTGTAGCTCCCCAGTCATCTTGAGTGAGAAAATGCTCACTCAAACTCCCTCGGAGGCACTCCTGCTCCGCCTGCGGTCACATGGGATGAGGATTTATATCAGGCTGGGAAGGATCTGTGGTCAATAGACCTCCTGGCTCTGTTTAAGCTGTTATAAGTATCTGAATCTTGAATAATATTTTCCTACTTGTACTCTTTCAGCGTTTAGATTCGCTACCCAACAAATACCACGTATTATTTAAGGGATTCTAAATAGTTGTCCCAACGACTATGTTATGAAGCATATGTGTAATAAAATATTGAGTCAACTTCACAGAAATTGAAGTCTGAACTCTATCTTCTCTAATTATTTCGACAACCTACTTTTCAAGACCATTTCCACCTATAAATCGAATAGAGTAAATCAAATAAGGAAACAACATCCTACTTGGAAATTTGGTGTTTCAAGTCCCCTAGTTTTGGCAATACAAGGAGATAAGATTAGGCATCTTCCTGTTTAATGTAGAATTATAGGTGGCCATTCTTGTAGCCAGAATTATAGGTTACGAGTTGCAATATAAGTTCTGATTTGGTTAACATTCACCTCTAAAGCCTTCATCAAAGAAGCTCGGTAGGAAAATGAAAACAAAGACACATATGAAGAAAGGGGAAGACATTAAATCATTGTATGGATGATAGGGTCAATTTGCAGTGTTTGGGAGGCATTTGCCTTATGAGTTGGGAATCCTCCTAAGCTACCATGTATTACAGACCAATGAGAAACACCATTTTTATCATACTAAAAAATAATGGAATCAACAGATATTCCATTACAATATGTAAAGAAAAAGAAAAAAGGAAGTCTATCTTTGTAAAGCTTCCTTGTAGCCTAGAGTTCTAGACCTGTGCTTCCAGCATGTATGAAGCCATAGTTGATCAATGGTAAGTAATCTCATATATATATATATATATATATAGGTAACAATATGGAAAATAGTAAAATCCAAAATGTTCATAGAGGCCCTAGTTGCAGATAAAAACTAAGAAAGTCCAGTCAGAAATTAAATTCTAAATGGAAGCACATACCTGCAAATGCAATTGCTATTTAAAGCCCTCATCATTTCCAATATCGTAAATAGGACTGAAATAAGATTATAAAGTAGAGTAGGAAATGGAGAAATTTTCACAATTTATAACCAAAAAGAACAAGATTCTTTTCTTGAACACACAATTGTCATTTACCCTGCCAAAAAACCCTCTTCTTCTATTTCCGAACACTTAAAAATTCCTAATCCACGAAAACTGCCCTGTCTAAGCCCCGAACAACGAATGGTGCATGAACAAGTTAATAACATCACCTATCGCTCTTCCTACTACCAGGAAATCTGTTGAATGAGACATTGCAGTAGGTTAATCCTGATGGCTCCTTCTTTCTTTCTTTCTTGCCTCCTTCCCTCTGCACAAAATTCACATCGAATTCGATTCAGGTTGAAAATTCACATTGAATTCGATTTAGGTTGATTAAGTTGCAGATGTATCCAAACAAATGGAATGAGATGGATTGACATGTTGCTTACCACATGTTACTTTTCATAGAGCCATGTACAACGGTTCCACGTAGAAAATAAATCCTGAATAGAGGCTACTTGTACGTTACAAATCTTGGATGTCCGTCGGAGCTGAAAATCAAAGTTATTGTGAGATCATGACCGTTCCACTCGAATGTTATTGTTTTTTGGTAGCAACATCCTGTGCTCCATAGTAAAATGTCAAGAAGTTTGAAAGCTATCAAGAAAACAACGTGTCAATTTACCAGCAAACAGGATGTAGTATGCGACAGTTGGTGAACGAAGGCTTCCCTACACATTAAAAAATAAACTGATGTTTAATTTTCTTTATGTAATGTTAAATGCCTTGAAGTTCTTAATCGGAACCATGACATTCCCTCTCCCTTAATTTGGAGAATGAGGTGTGCTAGTTTATTAAGAATGGCAAATAAATAAGCAATAATATAGTAGTATTAATTTTTTTTTAAGTATAATTAATTTTATTGAAGGATCTCAAACGATTGCACTAATCTTATATTAAATGGAAACTAACTTCTTCCCCAAATTCTACAACGTGAAGTGACCAATTAACCAATCTCTACTTCAAAATTAAGAAAACAAGGAGTTGTGACATTGAATAGAAGAAAACCATTTGGGTTTTAAAGCACGGAAAGGAGACATTATTTTGGTTTGACTATTGATTATATCACAAGCTATTCAAATTTGACATGGGTGTGTAAGGAAATTCAATGAAAACGAAATGCAATTTCGAAGTCAAAAGCGTGTTATACAAGATCTGAAAATTTTGGAGCTCATAAATTCCTTGTGTTTTCCAATGACTTTGACTTAGGTTATAACATTGATCCCCTCTTCCTCTCTAAGCTCCATTTCCTTCGTTGCCAACAATTTTGAAATTTGATGTTTAGACTTTCTCGAATAACGAGGGACAAATTTTAATAAATAATTCACTTTTCCAACTCAAAAATAAAATTTTGGCAAAGTAACCCCTCTTCAAGTAATTTTAAATTGCAATTAAAAAGAACAAATGACAAATAATACAATAGGAAACACAATGTCTTGTTTTTCAAAATTTTAGTTATCTTACCTAGAGCGATTGGTTTCTACAATTCAAATTCTAATATTGCTTTTACTCTTCAGCTAGCTGATTTTTTTGGATAGTTAAATTGTTGTTTTTTCTTGATGTTCTAGCAAACTTAGGTGCCACTTGCTGCGTTGAGTGAAATCTATCAATTTGGAATGATGGAATGTGGTGTCATTCAATTTTCAAAGTCGCTACAACAACTCAAAGAAGAAGAAGAGGCTGCTAATAACAAACTAGGTTGTAGAGACAAAGCTATGGAGAACACAAGTGGTGGATACTTTACATGTAGACCTCGTATCAAGTGGTTTAGATGCAACTTCAAATGGTCCAAATATTTTTGTTGTATGCAACACATTTGTTAATATGCAAAGAATAATAAGTCATTGTAAAAGATTAGCATTACTTATGTTGTTCAAATGAAAAATTTATCTCATCACGAAGGGTGGTCCAAGCGAAGCAATGAATACTTCAAATGTAGACATCATAGCAAATGGTATAGATACGACTTCAGACGGTGCAAATTTTGTTGTTGTATACAACATCTTTATTAATGTACATAGAACAATCGGTTGTTGTCAAGGATCTTCATAGAACACATTTATTTGTCATTCAAATGAATATTTTGTCTTATCGCGAAAAGTGGTGTAAGCATAAAGTTTTCAAAGTACAGTGCTAAAATTAGTACATACTATATTCACCTGTCTTGCACATTGCTTAACACAATGATTTGCAATTACATGCTTTGCTGCAGTAAAGTTGCAACTTGCATAAGGGGTGAATTCTTTGTTATAATGAAGTTGATCCTCATATTTATGTTCAATACTACATTCGATCAGTGGCTTAAAGTTATTGTCATCTTACACATGAAACAATGGATATTTCATGTTCTAAAAGACAAAACAATTCCCTAAATCGAATCTTTTTGTGTGAAACATGTTGCTGCCTCGCAAATGCTATTATGCCATGGTTGATATGTGAGTGTAGATAAATATTCAAGGAAATCGTATTCTAAGGTGTTTAGAGATGCATTCTTAATAAGTTAAGCTGAAGTAATTACAAGTGTGTTATTCAGAACTAACCAGATTAATTTTATTATATAGTAGATTATAAAGGCACAATTTACATAGACAGATTGTAATATCACATATGTATAGAAAATTTCCATATTTTATGCTACTTAATAGCATGTAGTACATTTTACTAATCAAAACACATTCAATGTATATTTCAATGTGGCGTTTTCTTTGTTTTACAATGATACTTTTAAAATACATAGAGGTGCAAAATAGGAGCTAGTTACTTGCAACTTTGCTTCCCTTATTTTACTGTTTCAAATGAAACATACAATATCAACCTGCAATTAGTCTTCTATGCTAGTACACATTGTCATAGACATATCTTCAATAAAGCAAAAAAATTAGTTGAACACTCTCTCATCTTTGAGAAAAAAGAATCTAACATACATAGTGCTTACTAAACAAATCACAATACGAATCTAAATGATAAATACATACAAAAAATGGTTGAAAACTTAGATGTTGAAAAGTATGATTCAACAAAAAAAAAATGCATAGATGCTAACATTGATATCGTCTTAATGCACCATAGTCTCTTCAGACTACAACTATTTGCATATACTGCTAGAGATTGTTTTTTCAATGCATTTGAAGTGCTTCTGCACTTTCGTTACTCGTCCATTGAACTGCGAAATGGAATAATAGACCATTTTCTCAATTGTATACAGCGCAATGACACAGAAGCAAAATAATCATACCAATATGAACTAGATCCTCTCATGTTATATCAGCTTCATGGAATTCACGATGTTGACACATACCTTCATAAAATGTGATTTTCTGCTAGTAGTAGCAATTTCCAATCTGAAAGAGGCCTATGGGGAGACACATTTTGCATACGATGGCTATCGAAGTGGTTGAACATACCAGTTGGAGTCTGGTCATTAACAATGAAAACAAGGTATTTGTTCTTCAATCATCATCTAGATACAATTCCATTGAACATTTTGTTTCATGATACAGATCCTATTAATGGACATTTTGAACCTATATTACACAAAAGATTTCCTCGATGCAACTTTATCCAAAATTATTACTTATCGCCTCTTTGCAAATATCTTGAAAACCATTATGAATCCATTGTTAATGAAATTCAAATTCATGGATTTCACATATCAAAAACAACTATGTCAAAATGTTCCAATAGCATGTTCAGTGCAATTTGTCATTTGATAGCACCTGAATTTGATGAACAGTCTTTGAGACTCTATGTTGTCCAATATTTATGCAATGCACTGATGGGTAGGAATAAATACACATTACATACTCTAGAAAAAAACTTAACAAATGAAACTATACAAATTCAAACAATTGTTGCAGGCTGGCAACAATACCTAATTAATATGACAATGCCATATGAAAAAGGAGCAATTGAGGGAACATCATTTTTCTTCCAATGGACATCAATCATATTCAATGTAAACATAAAAATATGGTCATTTACCAATAAAACCATTGTCAGTTACTACCCATAAAAAACAAATTGCAATCGAACATATAACATATTATCATTCGAAACAAGTACATCACACATTCATTATGAACCACTACTATTAAATCAAAATACAAATCAATGCAATCCACATAGCATAGTACAAATGCATGAAAACACCAAGAATGGAATAAGCTTCCACAAACTGAAACAAATGATATATACAAATAACATAGAAAAAATTGGAGAAAATAGAAATAGAAAAAAGAATATAATTTTTTTTGTCGCGGAAGAGTACACCCATAGAAATTTACAAAAAAAAATTGAAGACATGCCCAAAACCAAATGTCCAATATGTAGCAAGTTGCAATTTCGAAAGAACATCTCAAGAATTGGACCTGAATTAGAAGAAATGTACAAAAACATTTCTGGAAAAGAGAGCACATTGCATCTAAATATCATCTGTAGATCTTGCAAAATAGCACTTGACAATGCAAAGTTACCTCGCTTTGCAACACCTGAACACATAAGACATAATAAGCCATTGAGAATTGTAACAACACCTTCAGAGCTTGAAGAAAGACTTGTCGCATTAATAATTTCTTTTGCACAAATAAGATAATGTGGCTACAAGCGATCGCAAATGGGCTTAACTGGTTCAATAATCAATGTACCTGTCCACATGGACATTGTCCAAAAAGCATTGCCACAATTCATGAACAATACAATGAAAATTGCTATTGCATTAAAATGATGATTAGAATACAAGAATGCATATCAAACAGGAAAAGTTCGTGTGCATACTGTCATGACAACACTTAAAGAACTATGTTCTCGGAGTTTATATAAAACTGAAAACATTTCCATTAATAGCAATTGGAATCATATGCTCAAATTGAATAGTGAGGATAATACATCTGAAGATGAGAACATCGATAGTGAAAGTGAAACAAATAGTAGTTCGACAAGCGAAAGACCAACTGAAACCTTGGTACATGGATTGACAGGTTCACAACGCATTCATGATTTGCAAGGCAAGATCATTGAAATAGCACCAACTGAGGGGCAACGACCACTTGGAATATTCAAAGTCAAACATGCCGAAGAAATGAGTTTTCCAACACTATTCTTTGGAGATGCACGTGACAATGATATAGTACAAAGATTTCGTTACCAAGAAATAGTAAAGTGGGAACTAATGCATTACAATGGTGACTTTTCCTATCACATCAAAAATTTGTTCTTCAAGACAATGCGAATAATCATTGAAAAAGTCATGTCATGCATTTCAATACGAATAAGGAAATGGAAACTACAAGGAATAAATTTGTTAGAAAAAGATGTTAATTACAAGCCCAACTTAGAAAAATTACTGAAAAGTCACATTGGATACATAGACTTCAAACACATAAGAATTTCTCCTGACTACCTACAACAAATGCAAAAACATATATTTGCAATGATACGACAATTAGGTCCTCCAACTTTCTTTGTTACATTTACAAGTGCAGAGCATCGTTGGACTCCACTAGTAGAAACTCTTACTGAATTACATAGCAATAGAAACAAAAAAAAACATATTGAAACAATTGAGGAATATAGCATTGATTATCTTGTCAGAAAGGACCCAGTAACATGTACATGTTACTATAGACATAAAACATATGCAATGAAACAATTGATCTGTCAAGATAATACATTTTTTGGAAAAATATTAGATTACTACTTTGTAACTGAGTTCCAAAATAGAGGTAGTGCACATGAACATGGTCTTTTAAGGATAGAAAATGCTCCAGTATGTGGAATTAATAGTAACTTAGAAATTGAAAACTTCTTGGACAACTATATAATTTGTAACACAGATCATCCTGATCCAGAATTTGCAAAGATACATGAACATCATCATACCAAAAGCTGTAAAAAAAGAAAAGCATCACACTGTAGATACAAATTCCCAATGCCACCAATGAAAAGAACAAGGATTCTTGAACCAATTACTTTGCTAGATGAATCAATAAATGAAAAATTTTTGCTATTGCAAAGCACCTTAGAACAAAAACACTATGAGAAATCAACTAGCCATGAAAATTTCTTAGATGAATTACACTTAACAGAAACTGATTACATCAAATTAATACAAAGTACATTGACACAGCCAATGGTGTTCTTGCAACGAAAACCATAAAAAATATGGAATAATAGCTTTGCATTCAATATGCCACACCTATGTAATGCAAATAAAGATGCTCAATATGTTATAAATGCATATGCTACAGCTTCATATTGCAGTTCATATATGACCAAAGTTGACAGATCTATGACAAATGCATTCAAAAGGATACGACAAGAACATGAAAAGAGAAAAATTGATGCTATACAAATGATACAATCCCTAGGGAATGCCTTGCTTAATCTTCAACAAATTTCAGCTCAACAAGCAGTCCACATAGATCTCTCCCTACCATTGAATCATAGTTTAAGAGAATGCAGCTTTATAAACACAACACCAACAGATGAGCGCACATTTATACTTAAACCAACCATTCTTCTGAAACAAATTCCATACAACTCCGAAGACGTTATGTGCAGTTCTATAATTGATTACTATATCAATAGGCCTAATGCTATTAAGCATGTATGTTTAGCTGAATTTGTATCAAAGTATAAGAAAGATGGAATGCCAATATCAAAAAGGAAAAAAGAAAATGTAATTCGATTCATCAAATACAAAATACACATTGACTATGAAAACTATTACAGAGAAAGACTTTTGCTATATGTTCCATTCGAAAACACTGAAGATGCACTAAAGCAAGATTTTCCGACATGGAAGAGTGCATACATATTACACAAGAAGACAATAAATAACAATGAAAACAAGTTCACATACAACGTGAACAAGAAATGGGGTGATTTGGAAGAAGCAATCCAAGAAATTGATAACACCACTACAACTTCTAATGACACATTAAAAAAACCTCAAATATCCAATGATCCTACTGAGAAATATGACTTGGCTAAAGATTTTCAATTTCTCCAATGCCATGACAAAAAAAAACATCTTAACATTAGTTTTCATTTCACAGAACATCCATTTATCCTTAGCAATGAAGAATACTACAAGATTAGGAGAATGCTTAATAGAGAACAACAAGCAATTCTCAAAGACATTGCAATGAAAAAATGAAAGAACATAGACAAACCACTCTACTTATTTTTGACTGGAGGAGCTGACACTGGAAAAACATTCACAACAAAAGCAATATTTCAAATGCTCATGCGCATTTACAATGAACATTACAATACAGATCCTTTGAAATTAAAGGGCTTGATATTAGCATATACAAGTAAAGGTGCATATAATGCAGGTGGACTAACAATTCATTCTGCATTGCTAATGCCATTCAACAAATCTAGTTTTACTCCACTTAGCAATGATGTATTGGACAACTTAACAAAAATGTACGAAGAATTAAGAGTAGTTCTCATTGATGAAGTATCTTTGATTGGAAGTTGTTTTCTATATCAGATTGATGATCGACTAAGAAACATTAAGCATATCCAAACAAAATACTTTGGAAACATTGATATCATATTTTTTGGCGACCTATACCAAGCACAACCTATACAAGATTCATTAATATTTGAACAACCTACAATAAGAAAGCAACCAATAACATATGACCTTTGGCAAGAACATGTAAAGTACTATGAATTACACATTGCAATGCATCAAAAAAATAAAATATTCATTTCCATTTTGAATAGGATGCGTACAAATAATCAAACAAAAGATGATTTGAATTACCTTAATGCAAATTGTATTCAAAATGCTCCTAATGATCCTACTTTCCCCTATCTATTTTTTCGGAATAGAGATGTAACATTACACAACAAGAAAATGTTGTCTGTTGTTCCTAGTGATGAAACTGTAATTGATGCAATTGATTACGAAGAAGAAAACCATGGAAACATACCATCTCATGCACACATAGCAACATTGCCTTCACAAATTGTCCTAAAATTTAACATTCTAGTTGAAATATATGCAGGAAACTATGACTCACAAGATGGTCTTGTCAACGGTGCAGATGGTATCATTAAAGCATATGTAAAATTAGACAACTTTGATGTAATATGGATCAAATTGTATGATGAACGTATTGGGCGTTGACAAGCACATAGATTTTCTTTTCTATATAGCCAACAAATCTGTAAATATTGGACTCCCATATTGTGGACAACAAAGCCAGTTTCTGTATTAGCAACTAATTTTTGGATCATTACATATAAGTTATTTCACAAATGCGAAGAATAGTCTGATGATGTTGGTATTCACCTAAGATACATATAGGAAATTTTCGATGCAAGAATGTGTTTAAAATTAGCCTTTGTTTTAACGCATTTAGCTATTTTTTTTTTTCCCTTTTAACTGTCCTTTTATTATACAAATCCAAATACAGCTGAATACTTGATTGAGGATAATTCACATTGTTTTGTAAAACAAATTGGTTATATGATACATAAAATCATGATCTTGATGAAAAACTTCACACTTAGCAATATCATGATATCTAAAGTTTCTTCTAACATTTTCTAATCATTTTTTCATAAAAAAGTGTGGGAAATATCATCTCTTTCGAATACTTATCTCTGAATATTCCCAAAGGATTATAGCCTTCACCCAAAGCAATTTTTATTTGATTATGGTGAAGATCATGTATACTATATGAATCATTAAATCCATGTAACATTGTCTTTGTCACTAGATCTTCATCATAGTAATCATTATAATCACTTATTTATGTATTTGCAGTTATCTCACATGCACATGCATCTTTGTTTTAATCAAAGAATTGTTTCAATTTTTTGTTTATTCTGACATTCTCTAATCTATAGAGTGGAGTTTTACACAATCGTCTCAATGCCATCATGAGTTATGAACACGTATTCGCCTAACAAAAAATTTGTTTTTAAATACTAAACATTTTTTAATTGCGACAACCACAGTACTAGATTCATGTATGTCATGAGGAAGTGCAATTTGAATTCGAGATATGTCAGTGGGTACATTTATTAGTCCACCAGTCAATGCCGGTAGTGGTTTTATAAAATGTTTTCCAAGTTCTCGTATTTGAAAAATGGTAATGATCTTAAAGATATCAATCATTCCTCCAATTCATAAAGTTCTTTTACTATGGAAATTTGTTTATTGCAGCTAATTTTCTCTGGAACTGCAAATTTGATAACTTTTTCATTCTCTACTACCTTTTTTCATTTTTTGCATATGCATTTAATTTTCAATACATCACTAATTTGTTTTACAATGACATCTCTTTTAAACCAAGTTTGACTGCAAATTGCACAATCATAAACAATAACATCTTGTATTTTCTTAAAATATTGTTATTCAGCTAATGTCTCCATTGTGTAGTCAAATATTTGTGACAATAATTTCTGTTCATTAGCAAATACACTAAGTTGTATTGAATTTCACTGTTTCGATCCTATAGTAGTCCGACTTCTTTCAATGCTATTTTTTTTCTCATGTATTTTTTGAGTTCATGCAATGAAGAATGCAATATTTGTCTTCCATTGGTATACTATGTATTAAGTTCCATAATATCTTCATCATTGGTCATGTTCTTAGAGCTAGAATCTAATGGATTGCATAGTTTTGTAAGAACATTTGTTTCGAAAATTTTCTTGTCTCTTATATGCTTTATGATTATATGCATTGATAATCACGATTTCTTGATTGCATTGACAGATTTTGTATCAATTTCTATGTGATTTTCATTCATACATATTAATGCCACTGTATTTTTTATTGAAATTTTCTATAGATTTCTTTTCGTTAGTTGTTTCAATTGTACATGGAATTTTGGTTTGTTGCAATATTTTTTTGAGAGGTTCATTAATGCAAATAACTTTTAGCCATACCAAATTTCATAATATGGAATATCAGTCTGTGTTCCTCAAATGCACGAAATTCAGACACAATATTAAAACTATTCACAAACCATATGCATAAAGTTATGTTGAAAATATATCATATCGAGTCATAAACAAAAGAAACCACCTTCTATCTTCCCTTTTTCATATTGCATTAATATTTGTATAATGTATCCTTTCCAATTTTCTATTCCAAGAAATCTCTTAATTTCATCTTCTTCCATGTATTTTTCTATATAGTTTAATGCAAATGAATCATTATGCATTATTGTGTTGTAAAATTTTTGTTGTAACAACTCCACTTACCACAATTTTTTTTTCTATTTATAGCATAACTACTTAACTTGTTGTCCACTACTTTCTATAAGTTCATCACTATTCGACGAATTCTGTCGCTATTCCTTCCTTCATATTTCTTCATTATTTGAGAAATTCCATCGTCACACTTTTTATAAATTATGAATCCAAGTGTAACATTTTTTCCATTGATCTTACTTGTCTAACTGGACAATTTCTATTTCGTTTGACTCTATCTTGTCACTGTCTCATTCTATTACAATTTTCATTCTTAAATGTATACCCATTTTGCATACTTATACTCTTTGCAATCTCAACTATAAGTTAACCTTGTAATAGTATTCTCCACCTATTACATTAAGTCTAACTTAATTATCTTAAGTTAATTTATATTACCATCATGTATTCATTTCTTGTAATACTCTTTTCATAAATTTTGAGGTAATTCTAATCTATCCAAAGGAGTTACTCTCCTTATCCTAATAGACTATACCATTTATTAAATATGATTTGTTACCCTTTCATAACCTTAGTTTGCATTTCATGTTGAATAGTTCGAATTTCTAATATCCATAATGAGGAATATAATGACCCATCTTTTGGTTACATTTCCCAACGTTATATTATTTAACAGCTATGGTTAATTTGGTTCCACATTCGAATTATATGTTATGACTATGGTTTGGATTTGTGACTTAACACATATCCTTTCACTATTTAATTACCTTTATGTCACATATTAATGCTAAAGGAAATCATATGCAGGTTATTGATTAGAATTTATGTTTCGAATTTCATACAGGGGATTACATTTATGATTTCGGGATTTTCCCCAATTGACAGTATGTTCTATTTAATTGCATTCACATGGCTTGGTGTTATTATTTCCATTGGCTTGAAGCCACGTGAATGGTTTAGATCTAGTCATATTTTCTGAGTGAACTTACGACAACTCAACCCCTATTACGATTTTTCATTTTCCATTTGGTAAAATTTTTCCTTCAGCTCTGCAACCCTCGTTGCTCCACGCAACCATGGCTTCAACCTGATGGTTTCAATGTTTACACAGGTTGGATATATGCATGAAGGGAAATTATGTCATGCCACTTAATACTTTTCTCACAAGTTTATATCTCTCTCAGAGGTGAGAGTTTATTTCAGAGATAATTTTGTTATTGGATTATCGAAATTCCTTTCCAATTCTTCCTCTGTCATTTACGTTTTAGTGGTTTGATTTTCCAACTTGTATACCTATTCAATTTACGCTTTCATGGTTTATTACAAGTTTAATGGAGTTCAAATGGGGTATTTCCCCACTGTTCACCCACGTCTTCCAAGTTATGGATATTCATCCTTTGAATGACTCAAGTTGTGAATACGTTTTTTGTTTCAATGTTTCCCTTCTATTCTGTCAATCTCGAATTGACATAGCAGAGATTGGTTTTCATGGGCCTTTCAGTCTTTTATAATGAAATCATATTTATTTTATACGGATATCACTCTGAGGATCTTCCTCTATACCTCCTTGTTGGTTTAAGATTTCATTGCTAATACTTTTACCAACCAATACCTCTCTTTGTTTTCTGCTAATACAGATTTTATTCATATTTAATAGAATTATAAAATTCTGGGTTACAGTGTTTATAAAAACAACGGTTAATTATTTTTCTCTTTTCGGTTTTTATTTACAGAAATTTTTTGCTTCACGTTAGTTGCTATCTTTCAAAGAGAAGCATATATAGAACGTTTATCTATTTGGCTATGTAGCCACGTTGTTTAAATCAATTTCTTGATAAAATTATGGAAAACCCTTCTTCCCTTCTGTTTGTAATTCATTATTTTTATATCATGGCTTGTTTAGCACTTTGCCTCGTTTTTTCCCTAATTATCTTGTGAGAAAATTTATGAAGTAGTCATATTAATAACTTGGCAAGTTAATTGAAATAGTTAGATATATATGCCATACTACTGTTTCAACAATTTCTATTTGAAATCTAGTTAAACTTTAGGAATGTCAGTTCATTGTTTAACCATGGTATTTATTAAACCCCTAAATGGTTATATATATATATATATATATATATATATATATATATATATATCCACGGTTATAAATTCAACTATGAATTTGTCTCAGTACCATTCCTTACTTATGCAATTATGATTTTTTATATAATATTTCATTGTTCAGGAATTTATTCGTCGGTTTAATAAAATTTGTTTTTATAAATTTATAGAATTTCATTTTTCATTAATTTCTCATTTTATCCTCATAGCTGAGATTTAAATCCTTGTAGAATTTGATTTGAATTTAATACTTGTATAATTTTATTAATTTCCTCAATTAATAAAATTCGATGTATATAGGAATCATTTCATTGAATTCCAGATTATCAGAATTTCTCCATTTCACTCTACAATTGAGTAGCAAGGTACACCTCCTGCTATTTAATTAATTTACTTAGCTATGCTTCTTATATTTCGTCACGTTCTGCACTAATTGTTTTCCACATTTTTATTTGCAGCTTCGAGTACCACTGTCAATTTGATAACAGTAAGGTAATAATCTCCCCCTTAATTTCTATTTTTCCTTGAATTAACTCTGTATTTCTCTAATTATTTTCCATTACAATTTGTATTCATTTTACTAAATTAGATGTTTGTATGTATAGGTACTCCCTCTAATTCCCTGTACATAGCTACAATTTAATAACTCCTCTGTAATTTCATGAGTACTTCAATGACTCATACATTGACCATAGATTATGGTTGCTTCTATACAGGTTGGTCGACATCACTTTGAAGAATCCAACCTAGATAATTTCATATTATTTTGTACTAGTTAAATTGGGGTTACACCTTCTGTCTATAATTTTATGATAGAATTAAATTTGTAATATGTGTCACATATTCTATCATAAATTAAGACACTATTGAACTGTGTACTCCTTCTCAGAGGTTTTACTGAAGATATGTATATCCTTCAGTTATGTCTCTTTTTGCTATCTTTGAGAATATGAAATGAGTTGTAATTGTGTCCAATTTATTTTATGATAGCAGATTTGATTTGTGAAATGTCGATAATATCTTTCTGATAAATACACTAAGTATCCTTCTCTCTAATGTATTTATCTAGTTTGCATGTCTTTACAGTATGGCTGTTTAACACCTAACTTCAGATCTAAACCTATTAATTAGGTTTAAACATTCTGTTTGTTGGTATATAATTCTACTTTTTCTATGGAACCATACATATCAATGACTATTGCTATAGTTGTTATTTGTTAAATACATCAAAATATATGAATAAAATTTACACAGACATCCACCAATAATTATGTATAATTTTAACTTTTCTTAACCAACTAACTCTACAGAATCAAAATCTAATTCCACACAATACCATAGAAAATCTCAAATTATTTTTGTACTAATAAAATTCATAATACATAATTGAATTTCTTTGTGCATACCAATTTTGGTAAGACTATTTTCCACCCAACCTTGAGCTTTGTTTCCACAGCTCCCCCTGAGTAGAGACCAATTCCTCCAAAGTGTAGAAAACCTCTTGTCTACCCAGGAATTGCTTATTTAATCTTGCTTTCCCTTCAACATGTTTCCATAACTGTGTCTAGTTAATCAGGATTTTGTTTTTCTTATTTCCTAGGCTTTCCTTTTGTCTTTTCCACAAAAGTACTTTAAAACTAGTTTTTTCCTCTTTCTAGTTTTATGTCACCTCTTCTCAGTAACTTTCCACTTTACTGAGGTATCCCTTTATATTTTTATCTCCAATCTAATATTCATTTTTTTTTTGCAAGGATTTTTGGAGAATCTGGGAAAGTATTTGGAATCTTATCCATCCTCATGGACTTGAAATCCTGGTCTCCATTTATACTCTAGCCTTTGCACAATAATTCCAATTCCACATTTACTAAAATTAAAATAATAAAATATGTCCACAATAATGTTTTTCCTGTAGGTCCAGTTAACTTTTAGGATTGTTCAATTGTCTAATAAAAGAAGTAAATATAGGGATATTACATATTCCTCCTCTAAAAAAAACACTATCCTCGGTTTGCAAAATATTATTTCACTTTTCAAACAATGATGGATATTTTTCCTTCATATCTTCTTCTCGCTCCTAAGTAGCTTCTTCGGGTGAAAAGTTCTTCCACTGCACTTTCAACCTAGCTACCGTCCTATTTCGTAGCTTGATTTCTTCATGTGCCAGGATATGAAGCGGCTCTAGAAGAAATTCCCCTTCTGGTTCCACCTGTATCAGATTCCAATCAGTTACATGAGTAGGATCATGTATATACTTTTTTAATAATAAAAAATGAAAAACATTGTGAACCTTAATGTGACAACATAAAGCCAAATTGTAAGCTACTAGCCCCACTCTTTCTAGCACTTCCAATGGTCCACAGTAGCGTGGTGCTGATTTAGCACATCTACCCGTATATAAAGTACTCTTTTTGGACTTAATTCTCAGGTAAACATGATCTCCCAATTTGAATTCTCTATGAATTCTCTTTTTCTCTGCATAGCTCTTTTGTCTGTCTTGAGCTGTCTTAATGTTTTGCTGAATTTTCTTCACAGTTCTTTCCATTTCTTGCAATCCATCTGGTCCAAGAATTAACTTATCCTCTGGTTGTATCCAACTAATAGGTGTCTGTCACTTTCTGACATATAATGCTTCCAAAGGACTCATTTTTATTGAGGCCTGATAACTATTATTATATGAAAATTCTGCCAGATGCAGAAATTATTCCCACATTGTAGGTCTCCCATAACATACATTCACAACATGTCTTCTAGAATCTGATTTGTTCTTTTAGCTTGTCCTTATGTTTGGGGATGGTATATGTTACTAAAGTTCAATTTTGTACCCATTCCTCCAAAAAGAGTCTTCCATAAATCTGAAGTAAACTTTGCATCTCTGTCTGGTATAATCATCTTAGGAAACCCATGTAACTTCACAATTTATTCTATAAATACATTAGCTACTTGAGTTGTACCAAAAGTAGATTATACTGGTAAAAAGTGTGCAAATTTAGTCAATGTGTCTACATCTACCATTATAGAATCATGTTGGTATTTATTTCTAGGCAAACCAGTTATAAATCTATTGAAACTATTTCCCACTTACATTTTGGAAGAGGTAAAGGATTCGGAAGTCCCGCGGGATGCTGATGTTCTACTTTTACCTGTTGACATTCCAAACATCTAGCTAAATAATTAGCAACATCTTTCTTCATACACGGCCAAAACATATTCTTCCTCAATGCTGAAATCAATTTTTGATAAACAGGGTGTACTACATAGGGTAGTTTATGGTAATCATCTAAAATTCCATGTTTTAATCAGCTCACATTGGGAATGTATAATATGTTTTTATAATAAATCAACCCTTTCTAGTTTTGAGTATATCCCAATATTTCAATATTCTGTAATTTTTCTTGAAGTTTTTCATAGCTTGAATCTTGACTCATTACTTCTTGTATAAATATTTCAATGTCAAAATTCACATAATTTCTAACACTATTCAATATTTTATGAGAATTCCTACTCAAAGCATCTGTAATCTTATTTTCCTTTCCTTTAATATGTTTGATTTCTATGTCAAACTCACTAAGGAAAGGTAACCACCTAGCTTGTCTAGCATTTAAATAAGGTTGTGTGAAAATTTATTTCAAACTTATATGATCTGTCATCAATGCAAACTTCTTTCCTAACAGATAATGTCTCCACATCTTCAAAGCCTGTATTACAACAACTAACTCTAAGTATACACAATGTAATTCTGTTCATGTTTCTTTAATTTTATTGACTCATATGCTATGACTAATTTTTCTTGTAATAACACCCCTCCTAATCCTTCCGCACAAGCATCTGTACACACTACCAATTCTTTTTTTGTATCAACAATATTCAATATAGGAGCAGTTTTTAGTTTAAATTTTAACTGTTCAAAACTATGTTGACATTTTGTTGTCCACTCAAACTTCACTCCACTACAAGAAAAAAGCACATTGGTGAGGGTCATGCTTGTGACGGACCTTTAAGGTCCGTCACCAATGTCACATATGGTGACGGTCCTTAAAAAACTGTCACTGTAAGTTTATATAGTGATGGTCCTTTATGGTCCGTCACCAAAGACATTTTCAATGACACTTTTGGTGAGGGTTGTTAAAGGCCCATCACTAATTCTCTCTTTGGTGACACTTCTAGTGACGAAATTTTAATGACCCTCGCCAATGCTCTTTTTGTTACTTTTGGTGACGGTTAAAAAATGTATGTCATCATTGATCATTAAAAAACCATCACTGTAAGTGTATATAGTGATGGTCCTTTATGGTCCATCACCAAAGACATTTTCAATGAAACTTTTGGTGAGGGTCATTAAAGGCCCATCACTAATTCTCTCTTTGGTGACACTTCTAGTGATGAAATTTTAATGACCCTCACCAATGCTTTTTTTGTTACTTTTGGTGATGGTCAAAAAATGCACATCATCATTGATCATTCCAATGAGTTTTTGATGACGCTATGTGCCTGTTAATATATTTTTTGTCAAAAGATAACGATTTAATACAATTATTGTGAAGTATTTTTTATAATATGTCAAAGGCCATAGAGGTTAGGGCCAGTCAATTTTTTTAGAAGTAATTAGTGTGTATCACTTCCCTCAAGTAATGACTAGTCGAATAGAGATTTCCTATGAGTCGACACGTGATTCATATCTATTAAGTTTATTATCTAGCAAATTCCCTTTAGATAAAGTTCCACTATTGTGTGTAGGAAATATATTATTTAATACATAATCAAGCTTTGATAATTCTATTAATGAGAAAGACCTAACAATCCTCAAAAATATGGGCACACCTTAAATTAATGCTTTGGCACACACTAACATTTCTTAGCAGCCCACATGTCTTGGAACATATTTGTACCTAGAACATATTGTGATGACACTGACGCCCAAGCACATGTTGGCATGCGCTAGCACAACATGGAACTCTCCTAGCATGTGTTGGCATGTTGCATATAGTCCCTAGCATGCCCTGGAACACCTTGGTTGAATGCATTGACATACATTAGCACTTGGCACACAATGCCACTTGGCATGTATTAGGACCTATTATTAGTGTGCCTAGCATGCCCCTTTTCAAAAAGATAAAGTCCTAACTTATTAACCCTCTTAATATTGGTTCTTCCTTTTGTTGCCTTGACACATATTGACATACCCTGGCACCCTGCGACACAATATCCTTAGCACCTAGCATGTATTGGCATATATTGGCACTATTAATTGGCACATGATATAATTAGCACACCCTGGAACTCCCAAGCACACTTTGGGAATTCTTGACATGCCTTGATATTCCCTAGCATGCCTTACCAATGCTTAGCATAACTTGTCACTCCCTCCTTGGCATGACAACTAACACTCATTAACACTAGTCTCTGGCACACGTTCCTCATATTCATTAGCTACCATAAATTTTTACCTAGTGCTCCCTTGATGTTTTTTCCTAGTAATCCTTAACACTCATCAACATGCATTATCACTCTCTATCACACCTTATCACCCTTCAACATTCCCTTCTACTTCATAACATGCATAACACTAGTCCCTGACACATATTTGCGCTTGGAAAGTCTTAACATGTATTGAATACGTTGAGATGCCTTGGTATGGTTTGGCATGGTTTAATATTAAATTTATTTGTGATGATCAATTGTTGGAAAGTAGATGAGAAGCAACAAAGGAGTACTTGGCACTTAGAATGCGTTAAGACTTTTCACTTGGCACCTATTGCTGCCCAGTGTTGGTGTGCCTAGCATGCCCCTCTTGGAAAAGGTAAATTGTTGACTTATTAACCCTCTTATGTGTTCATTTCCTTGTAGTTTAACTTTTTTCTCCCTTCTGTTGTCTTGAAATTCCCTGACACGCATTGACACACCCTTGCACATCTTGGCATGCCTTATCACCTGGCACATCTTAGCATGTTTGACATGTATTCCCACTATCTGGCACATCAAGGGGGTGAAGAAAGATATAGTCCTAAAGTATGTAGAGTATGAGGGCCGAGTAAGGGTTGCTAAAGGGAGGTCATGATCATCCTCCAAGAGCAAGATCATCATGTGAGGGTTCAGAAGAATGTTGCATACCTTAATGGTTGGTTTGCGCTAGGAAGTAGCATGGCATATTGTTGGTTCTCTTCTGGCAGATCGAGCTTAAGAGAGGTTTCTCATGAGAATCTAGGCATGTGATTTCAATGGTTTCTTTGTGTGAAGGCCGCCTCAAATTCTGAAATGTTGAAATTTTCAACAAGAAACAGTGAGATTGGAAATCAAAAAGGACAAAAAAATAATGCACCCACACTGGTGAGGAATTTTGATGCACCAGGAGTGAGGAATGTGGGGCGTCTAATTTATTTTTCCCTTAAATAAATTGTAATTTCATCTCATAACAACTTGTGTTAGTTAATTAAGTCATGATGACCGAGTTAGCTCAAGAAATTCGAGTTGAGGGTCTAAGATGAGGCATCTAGAGGGATTCTAATATTTTTGGGGTCCAGTTGAAGTTGATGCATTAGTGGAGTGAAAGTGTAATTAACTCAATTAAATGAGTTAAAATCAGTTTAACTAGTTCTAACTAAGTGATGAGCTAGTGAGAGGTCTAGTGAATTAAATTAGATTTAATTCACAATGAGTGATCAATCATATAACTGATAATTCGCTATTAATAGTTGCATGCATGTCAGTTTTGAGGAATACCCAGTTGAGACAGAGGTTAAAGGGAACATAACTATCAGTTGTATTCAGAGAAAATTTCCCATGTGGAATTATAAAGTCATTGGGATGCCATGATGGATTGCGCAATCAAGGAAGACTGATTTTCCTAATTAATAAGGAGTTAATTCCATAGGAATTACATGAGCAAGGCAGACTGAAGTAAGGATGATAATTGGCTAAGTACTAGACTGGGTTTGCCTAGATCAACGGGAGGCAATTGAAAGAGTGCTGGAGAATCTCATGAGAGATTAAGCAGTAATGTATTGTTTCATGATTCCTTGACTTAATACACAATAGAGATAGAGGGGTTTTGAGCAGTTTCTTTCCCCGAATACATCATGTTGTTGTGCAATTAATAATTTATTTCTCTTACTTATATGTGATTGTGCGATCGTGTTTTGTTTCCGCAAATTGTAGGAAGGATTCAGTATCTTGTTTTAGTAGATTACAAGATCAGATTGAATCTCGTTGGTTAGACTTTCTACATGGTATCAGAGAAGGAATTTTTTGGGCGGCGATTTTGTAGAGAATATTTGAAGATTTTGGTGTAAAATTTTCAAAAACAAATAGAATACTTGGATTCCTTGTGAAAATCTACCCAAATGGAAGAAAAAAATCGGTCGAATCGGAGCTCAGATGAGGGAGATATCATCAATTTAAAATCAATTCTTTTTTAGAAAATTTTTGTAACGTCGGGACAATTACATTGTGCACGAGTCAAGAACCTATGTGTACTTGAGGTACCAGATGCATGCAAAGCTTTGAGGAGAAAGGCAGAAGTTAGAGACTTGGTGGTTTAGAGGTAGCATAAATTACCTCTCAACATGCATTCTCATGAGAAGAAGTCTCAGAAGGTTGTGGAGTAGCTGCCACAATTGGAGAAGTAGAGAGGAGACCAAGTGGAAGCGTCCACTCAAGCAGAGACCTCCATGAGGGGGGAATTTTGAGCCAGATGGGAAGAGGGAGCAACCATACCTCGAGGTGTAACATGGGGTGATGTGTAGACATAATCCCAAGATAAGAAATTTGGGCAAGGTCCATTGAGATGGCGTGTCTCATGGATTGAACCTGGCTATGAGGAGCCCGCAGTACAACAATAGTAGGAAGGATCATTTAGATTGATGTAGTTAGATGTCAGCAAGACAAAAATTAGAGTGACAGATGTCAAATACTGGAGCACAAATCAGAATTAGCAACAGTTCAAAGGGCATGGATGCAGATGTCAGCAGCAGCGCAGAGATTCTAGTACTAGACAGGTGCAGTAGCTAGCAGCAGTCAGAAGACTCGAAAAAGTTAAAATGATAGGGCAACGGGAAAGCAACTAGGTAGCATGGTAGAAAGCACAACAAAGAAAATTAAAAATATGGAAAACCCTACAAATTAGCACCCAGCCAAACATCACCACAATATTTTCTTTAACTTAAAATCTCCAAACTCATCAAGTTATATCCTGTATTCAGACCTGATCCTATCTGTTACCCATTCTGAAGATAAGGCTGAGAACTTACTACAGAACCATAACCTACATGTAGTGATCTTATTCTGTGACCATACAACCTACTTTCGTGAAGACATGGAATGGTAAAAACTCTCTGCCAAGATTTTCCATATAGTCCAGGTTGAGAAACCACATATACATCACCATTTTTTTCTCTTTAGATTTTTAACTTAGAAGAGCTTTGTCTGACCACCTCGGAGTTGCTCCCAGAGTCACCCGGGCAAGCCCTCTCAGCGGAATCCTCTTTCTGTAGTACTTAATTAGTAATTTAATTAACCATAACAGTTTCTTGATCATGCAGGTATTTCAAATATATTTCCAATAAGCATAAAGCTTTCATGTTAAACAATCAGGTCAAAAGACTTTAGACTATGATGCAAAAAATGCAAAGAAACCTCACCAAAACTCAAAGGAAAAACAAATTCAAACCTCTACAAAGTATAAATAGATATCTGATAAACTTCATTCCACCACAAAAATTTGCTTAACTAAAGAAAATTCTAATTACTATGCTTTCAAGACAAAGCTTTCAAGAGCAGTGATGTTATAAACATACCCCTACACCTCGTGAATAATCAATGTGTATAAGTAGACCATCATAAGGCTCATTTTAAACATCATTATTATTATGGAAGTGGGCTATCCCATCTAAAATCATTTTATTTCGATGACTAGTGTGGAGAAACAAAATATTAACTTGGGATAATTTGACTAAGCGTGGCTTCCTGGGTCCTGGCCGATGCCCTTTTTGTTTGTTGGATTTCGAATTTGTTGCTCACATATTTCTATGCTCCCTTGAGGTACATACAATTTGGTCTTTTTTATCTCGTTATCTGCTTGATCCTGCATGGCTTCCCATGAATATTACTCAGGTTTTCGAATATTGGGAAGAAGCACCTCAGAAATACATAATTTTTCCTTTCTTTTTATTTTGGGAAGTATGGCTTGCCAGGAACCGTTGCATTTTCAATGGGAGGTCGTTGGTTCACTCTCAGTTTTACAGTGCTATCATGATGTGGATCAGTGGTCTCCCTTCCAAATCTCTCCCTCTTTTGGATATTTCTCATCGTCTTCGACCTTTCCCAATGGCCCTACCTATAGGATACTTTGATGGAGCAAAGCAGGAGGGCATCTGTGGATGTGGTTCCTCGATTAAACTCAATCATAAATATCGGTATCATAGCTTATGGAACGGTGGTCCAGGCACTAACACAGAGGTAGAATTGATGGCTCTCTGTAGTGTGTTGTGGATGGATTATAATCTTCAGGTGACCTCCCTCCATGTGTAGGGGGATGAAAAATCTGTTATTGACTGTGTTAATGGGGCGATACAATTTCAACCTCCCAACCTCATTAATTGGATCACCCGCATCAAATACTTGATTATGAGACTACATGTTTCTGGCATCCAACACATTTTCCAACAAGTTAATACTCGGGCAGACTCTCTCTCAAAGTTGGGTCTGGCCGAATCATTTGGTTGGATTCATATGCAACACTCCATGGACTGTTAGATAATTGAGGAGAGATCCATACAAATTCCATAACCACATTTGCTAAGTTTTCACATGGCTCTTTTTTCGCTTCGAGTTTTTGTCATTGTATATATTTTGAATTCGGCCATCGAGCTTTTTTAAGCATTAGGTTGCATTTTTTATGACCTATCTTGTATGAGGATTGGCTATATTGAACATAGTATCATAATGTCGGCACTATGTAATATCTGGATCAAATGGTGTGCAGTGACCTCACTTGTTGGATATATATTGAATGATGGAAAATTTTCAGATTATGTACTGTTTTTGTATATTATTAATACAAAAAGAGTGTTTTTTCTTCTCTGAAAAAATATATTATAAATTAAATTGTTCCATGGTATTTCACAATTTTACTCAAAGAAATGATGTCATCTTGATGGTTTAGGTATATATTTAGTGATTTAAGTAGATGCTCCCTATCCATGTTATTGTACCCTTATTTCCCACACAAAAATTTCCACTCTACCTTGCATTTTTGGCGGGAATGAAGGCTTATTTGCTGAGTTTGATGGAGTTAAAAAACGGCGGGAATGAAATAGTTTGACGAAGTTAAAATATACATGGTAAGGAAGTATTATGATAATTTATTTTAATATCTGGCTTATGACCAAAATACCAGTGGATCGAAAACACTGTGATGGTGATTTTAGATACAAAAACTGAAGTGTGCAAAAATGGCGATGAGGGTTTTTTTATTCGGCCCTCATCATTAACGAAACCTCTCTTCTAAATGGATCTACGCCTTATGCACAAATTCCATGGATTTTGACCAGTGTTTAATGAATTTTAAAACCAAACTAAACCCCATTTCAGGGCTTGGAACCATACATCCTGACAGCCTCATCATTGTTGTGCTCTTGCCTTTTGGCATTACCACAAACACGTAAGGTAGCATTGTATTGAAAAGCGGCTCCCCGGTCGTTTTTCTAAGGATTTTTGAGGGCCAGATCAATTCCTATCATTAAGGGCCGTAAGATCAACTTTTTTATGGAATTATTAAGACATTAGTTAGGGAAAGTATCCCTCCTAAGAGATTTTTGAGAGCCAGCATCAGCAGCAGGAGAAGAGCCATCATTAGTACCAGTAGTTGAAGTTTACCGAGTTGAATGAGAAGCGGTAGATCCAGAGCCATGATGAGGAATGATTGCTACCACTCGATGGATGGTACGCCTTTATATTCCCCCATGAATGAGGACGGATCGATACCCTTCTTTTTGGGTTGGGGTAGGGTCTCGTTGTGCTTTATTTATTGCCTCCGGTTTTGCGCAGGCACAAAACCCCATATGAATCAACAACATCAAAAACATACTTCTATTTCCACGAAGTGGGTAAACCTCGCACTCTGAGGGGCGTGTATGATTACATGAGGGAATAGGTAGAACCGCAATGGATCCAGCAAAGCAGAAGCTCCTAAGAGAGGATTGATGTGTTATTTCAAACCCCGTCGAACAAATGGATCGGATGCAACAATTAATGGGTGCACAGTGAGCAGGTTACTCAGAGGAGTCATTCGCTGCCTATGTAACAAGTATTTATGACTTTTCTTTTTCTCCATTATGTCAATTCCTTTTTTATTTATCTGCATCCCTTTCTTATGTCATGCGTATATGAAAAATGAAATTGGTTAAAGATCATGATTCAATTAATATATTCATCTAAGTTTGGATTAAATTAAGCCAAAAACCAGAGTGTAAACTTGATCACTCCAAGATTTCGATTGTGATAGAAATATTTATGTAGGGTATATTGAGTTTAAGGTATTGAGTTTAAGGCTTTCAGATATTGCAAGTTCCAGAGATCAAAATCTATCTTTAAATTAAGGTAAGCGTCGTAAGCGCAAACTCTGAAACCCCTAAATGTAATTTCTGCGGCAATGAGGTATTTGAGAAGGTGTAAGATACATATATTAAGAGTTAAATCAAGATCTATTACTCAAATCTCTGATCATGTGACCGTTAAATCCCCTCACGAAGCCGAGCTCCCTTCGGGGTTTCGATTTGCAACAAAACCAGTGTGGTGGGTTCGTTTCCCACAAGGGAAGAATCTTCAATAACCTCAAATAGTTTTATCTAAATTCAAAATTCAACAGCATGGTTTTCCTTGAACTTGAATGACATAGTACTGGTCTCTCTGACTACATTTTATTTCGAATAGTGTGTTTAGGGGGATTCCTCTCAAACAGGCATATAGAACGTGTTATTTTACTGTAGAAATATTCATTTCTTCTCAGTTCCTATGCGAGCGTTTTTGGATCTGTCCTAGCGTGCCTGTCAAAAACCACCATAAAATCGAGGCTGAGCTCCCTTTCCGATTCTAATAAGCGATAAAACCAAGGACACGGGTTTGATTCGCATGATAAAGCTAGCATCAATAATTTGAAGTATTTTTTTCCCATTATGGTTGTGTGATGATTTGTTTCGTGTTAAACTTGAGAATCGGTGAATGGAGGAATTAATGCTTTCATGGATATGAAACCAAAAATAATTCCGGAGGATATTTTGAGCGACAAATTAATGCTTTTGGTGGAGGATATGAATGCAAAGTTTGGGTTTCATTCTAGTAATTTGCTAACAGATAAAACCAATTAAACTGGCAGTTGCCCCAGAAGGTGCAAAGAGAGGTCGATAGGAGTATTGTCTTGAAGTATTAACTTGAAGTAATTGTAGTTTTTGACATGAAGCAAGTCAATGATAATTTAATTTGTTATTTATTCAATGAAAATAAATGCCCATTTAAAATTAAAGTTGAAAAAACTGGAAAAATAACCAATCTCTGGAGTTCGAGAAAACTTTATGATTGGCTTAATCATTAGTGCGGTGATCTGTTGCTAGAAATGATTAGTGCAATCCTACAGTGGTTTTGAACGTCAGAAAATGAGAGTTTCATAGCTTCCCTGGAGAGAGCCTATGCTTTTATGCTAAGCTCTATGAGCACATGGCTAAAATATAGTCAACCAAAGGAGAGCATTACCTCCTGTATTTCATGAAGAAGTCACTGTAAGAACGCATTTTCACATTATTTTTCTTGTTTTCCCAGTGGATACCATTAGTTGTAGTTTTTTGTATTTTTGAGGGAGGCTACTGCGAGATATGTTCTTAACGGCCAAGGCTGCAAATTCGGCATGATTATGTGAGATATGTTCCTTTGGCTACAAATTCCACATGATTATTTGACCTGTGTCCTGGAGAACATCGGATATGCATGTAATGGGAACAGTTCCGAAATAAGACCACACTAACCCTAACTGCCAGTTGAGATTAAAAATTAGCAGATGGCAAAGTCATAAATTTGAAGTCAAGTGAACAAAACCTAGAAACAACAAATATTGACAAAACCCAGGTACACCACCCACTTTCAACTATTAATTCACAACATTGTCAGCAAGGTTTACCTTAGTTACAGCCTTTCACTTTTAACACTTTTTGTCACTACACCTGATCAAGTTTTACCTTAGTTACGGCCTTTCACTTTTAACACTTTTTATCACTACACCTGAGTATTTCACATGGACCCAAATGTCACAAGCACAATGAACTCAACTGCTTTTGGGTAAATTGAAATCTTTATCTTAGTTACTAACTTTCACTTTGTAACAGTTATTTTTCACTACACGTTAGTATTTGACATGAACCCCAATGCCAGCAAGCACAATGAACCCAACTGCTTCTAGATTAATTGAAATCAACTTATCCCTTAGGTAAATCTTATGAAGTAATGCACCTAAAGGTGGCAAATGACTCGTTATATTTTTCATTTTTTTCAAATATGGAATTTCCAATGGAGAAGTCAAACATCCCTCGGGAATATACCTGGCATATCACATCACCTTGAAAACGATGAGAGATTCATGATTAAGAGTACAGGCCTATAGTTAATCGTTTTAGAGATTCACATTTCATTATCTGGACTAAAAGCTTAAGGATGGCTGATAAAAAAGGGAATGTTTTCGTCTTAATTAATATAAGGGAAAAAAATGCTACAAATGTAGTTGATTCCTACCATCATAGTTAGTTAATTCATTGAGTTAACGACATTCAGATATGGTTATTAGAAGTTTAAATAAATAAAAAAACCTACAAATGTAGTTGATTCCTGCCACCGTAGTTAGTTAATTTATTGAAATTAAGACATTCAGATATGGTTATTAGAAGTTTAAATCCTTCACCTATTTTGTTACAATTTGTTATGACAATAAATTTTAGAGCTCATATCGATGCAATTTTATATATACAGTTAAAACCCAGAGCTGTTATCAATGTAATAGTGAAGTCAGTTCCTGTTTTTCCATCTTATCTGATCCTTCACTACATGCAAACTTTGAAAGCATGCAATCTTCATATAATTTATTAACATAATCCTCCAAAGTTTACCATTGCAAGAGGCATATTCATTTGCATCGTTGCAGCCTTGTATTCCCATCATACTCAAATTCCAATGTAAATATTACATAAGCTGTAATGGCATCCTGACAAATTGATGTTTAGTTTCATGAACATTGACAAAAAAACACTTGGTGCAAATTTAAGATTTCTCAGAAAATATATTCATTTTCGTTATGGGTAATTTGCCAGTGGAATGGAAAAGGAGGTTGTTGAATCATTTTAAAATGGTATCAGTCTCCATGTAGCATCCATGGAAGAAAGAAACCAAGATATCAACAGCAACATTGCAAAATAAGGGCAAAATTTCAGAGATGAACACTTGCAGCTTTCCATTTCCATCAAATACAACGGTAGAGGCCTCTACAAGCTGTAATCTCTACTTCAAAATATGGTACACAAAAAATTGAAAAGAGACAAAAGAATCAACTCTTATGTGGGAGCACCTAACTCTCTAGTGCTCCGACATTATTTACACTTGTGATCTCCATATTCTTCCTTCCAAAGAAATGACCATCACAGAAACATCGTCATGATATTTGTGGCGATTTCCTTCAGGTATATCTAAAAGCTCATGGAAATCCATCCCTGCATCCATATGCCAGTTGAACACTTCAGAAAATCAAGTACACCATATAGCACTACTATTGAAATAACTTTATTTCAAGCTATTTCCGAGCATTTTAGTCTCCTTACCAGCTTTCTTTGCTACACGAAAGAGGACCTCTTCAACAAGTTGTTGGGCAAGATCTCCATCGGGATAAGATGACATAAACCATTCCACATGGTTAACCACCTCTTCATTGGTAAAATATTGATAAAGACCATCTGATGAGAGTATCAAATAATGGTCTTTAGGACCCAGACTATGGTGACGAAGAGCAGGTGTGCAGGTAATGTATGGCACAGTGCCAACAAAATCAATTCTAAAGACCTCGAGAAGAGAATCATTTCATTTCGGCTGCAATCACAAGCAAATAAGCATCCTTCAGACCCAGAGCATGATGTGATCAATCTACTTCACTGGCTAAAATTTAAACCGAACGGATGAATTTCTTAAATGCAGACCTATGAAACTGAAAGTCACATAATTTTACTTGTAATATTTGAAATTATGAACAAAATAAGCAGTTTATACAAATTATGTGTGTTTACATGAAGGTCTTTAAAATCTTAATGGATGATATTGTAGCTAATCTAACATCCCAGGTAGCTGATATAGATCGAAAAAAAGTTTAACCTAGATTGATCTAACACTGAGCATTGGGTAAATTCCTGAATGGATAATCTCTAACCTGCTTGAGGAAGCCTGCACCAAATGCACGTGTGACCTTTAGCGTCCCTTTGACACGGTCATTCATGATAGGCAGTACATCATCTGTATGCTCTGCCTTGATCCTCTGAACCTCCTGAAGAAACACCACTGAAACAAATCAATCCTAAAATGCATATAGTTTGACAGTAAGATGCCTCAAAATGCCAATTTGACAAGGTAAATGCTTGGAATGATGAAACAAAGTAGAAAACAAATAATATCAATTAACACTAGTTTATGATGTTGAGTCTAATAAAACTAACTATTATCTTACCTCTTCAACACCAGTACTGTGATCCAAGGATAACTGCACAGCACCTAAGGTTGGCTTCTTTCCTGGTAGATCCATATCATTCGAGCAATCATCGAAGGCCTCCAAATCGTGTGAGGTTTCCTCACTGATTCGTTCCAAGTCTCTGCAGGGTCGATATTCTCCCACTGCCTGAGATATAGAAACGATTTCACCCAGATCAGGCTTTAGTTTCTTCGCGAAGATTGCCCGACTGTCCCCAACATTCATCACATACACATATTCTCCCTTCATCAACATTACAAGCACACAAGATCCCATCAGAGCCAACTCTGGATTTTCCGCGACGGCCTTATCAGCCATTTCCAAGTAGGCTTCCTCTGTTTTACTTAAGGCTCAAGCCAATTCCTTCAGAACCTATAAATGATCCAAGCCCCCGTCTTGGTCCTCAACCTGACGATCTTTATTAAGATCCACTTTCAGAATCCTGTCAAGCTCCAGTCTTTCTTGATTCCATTCATGTTTCCATTTCCTTTGGTTCTCCTTCCATTTTCTCGACATTCCTTTTAGCCTGCTCTTAACCTGTTTTGTCTTGCTCTTGGTCGTGGTTTTATCATAGTCTTGCAAAGTCCTCTCTGTTGAATTATTTGAGCTTGCAATTGCCTCACATCTGCAGGGATCACCATGATCATTTTCTCTGCGGGATCCTTACATGTGTTGCCTCGGACAGGAATTGTTATTATCCACTAAATTGTCTATTGCATGGGAATAGGATGTGCATCATTGATCACCATTGTCAATCCCCTCTACCCTCATAGATCCTGTAGAATCCTGATCACAGTTCTGGGAGTGAAATTATTCTGATTCCCTCTCCTATTTACTCTCAGTTTCTGTATTGGGTTTGTCTAAACCGAGAAAATCCCAGATCAATGCTCTCAATTATCTATATATCGAAGTATAGAGATTGCTGAGAAGGTAATCATGTTACAGTCATGTTCCCAGAACATCTACCATAAAATATGTTATCACCCTAAGGAACCTATAACTCTTCTCAGCTAGTCTCTCAAACTCTCATGTAGATACCGACGCTGCTACTTCATCTAAATAGTACTTTTCATTTTTGATGGATGACTTACTCTTTGTTTGTGATAATCAGTATAAATTATTATTCTTGTAACTGGTTTACAGTTTCAGTGGACCTAATGGTTAATAACATGTGTTTCTTCCTAAGAGGTTACAAGTTCAAATCAAAAGTGGAGTAGAGTATGTATATATTTGTATACTTTAGTAGTCAAATCACTGCACAAAGGGCATCCCTTGTCCCATAAACAAGAGAGTCCCATGCACCAATTTAGTGTATGGCTTCGCTGTGAACCTAAAATATTATTATTATTGTTTTTTGGATTTTCCATAAGACGTTTCAGAGCCTTATGATAATCATTTTTGTTTGCATGTTAAAAAAACCTATATCTTTTACTGTCATTAGTATAGGAGTCTTGCTTCAGTTTGGTGTTTTACTGTACAGTGTATATGTTCCCAGAAAATGCAACTTTTTTTCTTCTCAAAATATAAAGTGAAGCTTTTTTCTTGGAGAAAATAGGATCTGATTTTTTTATCACAGTTCCTTTAAAGTCTGTATAGTTTTCCTAATAATCCGCCAAAATAAATGTTATTTCACTGAGAGAAGGCAGCTGCATTCTACAGTTCAAGTGGTGGTCGGGAGATCCATAACTTTGTGGATGTATATGTGTGTCTCTCTCTGTAACAGTACGTGAATCTAGATGGTGCATTGAAATTGGATGGTGCATCAAGAATTTCCACTGACTCTAACCCATCTAAATCGATCTAATAGACACCTATAAATTCCACATGTGAAGTTCATAAAAATGGCCAGCTTATCAAGATATTAGAACTCAAGTTGTTCAAATTCGAGGTACATACCAAACCCAGGTTTTAAATGGATTTCCGCTAGTTTTCCAAAATTCATCAAACCTGCCTTTTAAAAAAAACACCATAATTTAATAATGACTACTCGCATTTCAATTCACCGTTGTAATCCCTCTAGCCAATATAAAGGATTAACTATAAGTAGTCCAGCATGGAAGTTAACCTGCATGAGTACAAGGTGATAATAATGCCACATACAACTACTTCTAAATTCCCGTAATAATTTTTTACATATACTAATTCTCTGAGTAGTCCTAGTTCCAGGACAACCTACTAGTTACTTATGTAAGTGACTCAGCAATATCAATGGGGCACTTAGGCAGATAAGGACGCTGCTAACAACTCCATAACCCAAAATGATACTGCTTGAAAAAATCCCAAAACCTACGATCGGCCTCAGAGAATCCATTGAGAGCCTTTCTAGGCATGGGGCGGCCATTGTAAGGACCCGGAGCATAAGGTAGCGACTGCCACAACTTATCGTCTTCTCGTCTATAAGGAAATTTATTTATCTCAAATTCCCTCTGCAGGTCTTGTTCTGCGACTTCATTTGATTTCGCCACAAACTTCATGAATTCGCTCTTCTCTATTTTCTCCCAAAGCTTCTGATTTTCTTCGAGCTCCTCATGGGTGGGGCTGTCCTTGTTCTCGAAAATGGGGTGCTCTTGGAGGTGTCGCTCGACCTTCTTGGAGTACTTGTTATCCGGGAGGACCTTGTTTTCGAGCTTGTACAATTTGAATCTTTTCTGTAATATCTCTCATTCGGCTTTTGTAAGGGGAATGGTACGAGGGCGCTCATCTTTCTTCCATAACCAGCCTAGCAAACCCCGACCCATTTTATTTGCTAAGGTTTTGGGTTATTCTGCCTTAGGGATTTTGAAGTTTAAAACAAAAATTTGTATAGATATGAAATATAACAGTGCTTGTACAGTTTGAATCTTTTCCGCAATGTCTCTCGTTCAGCTTCTGTAAGGGGAATGGTACGAGGGCGCTCATCTTTCTTCCATAACCAGCCTAGCAAACCCAAACCCATTGTATTTGCTAAGGTTTTGGGTTATTCTGCCTTAGGTATTTTGAAGTTTAGAACATAAATTTGTATAGATATGAAATATAACAGTGCCTAAACATTAAGCATCGTGATTGTAAAGAATTTTAGTGGCTCTATAACTCTATAGCAGCAAATAAATGTTAGAGAAGCTTCAAGGTACCTATTGTTTCATGGGCGAAGAAAATGTTGTTGAGCAGAAGCCTATGTATCCTTGTAGTCTCCAGCTGCAGGTGCCAGGAAAATTGGAATGGTTGGGTCACGGTGCACAGCACAGATAATAATTCAGGGTCCCTGCATGTAAATGTTATCCTAGGCGTCAACATGGGAGTGAGCCATCATCATGGGAGTGGAGCGAAGAGTGGAATAGCGTAAGAAGACTTAAATTCGTAACAGATTCCATTACTGACCATAAACAGTATAATCACACTTGTCATCTATTGAATTAGTAGCAGGTGTCATCTGCACAAATGTTTTGTTGACAAAAAAAAAAAGTGATCTCATTCAAAAGAGAAGGCCTATCAGCCTAATTAATGTAACAATTACAAGAGATGAATGGAGTAGGCTAAGAAATAAAATGGATTAATGTTTTCTCTTCATCCCATTGAAAAAAAAAACAATTTTAATTTTAATTGTTCATAGCTTATTTGATAACTATATATTTTACATTTGCAAACACATTCTATGAAGGATTTGATTACCTTATTTTTTAACATATTTTTTTATTTTTCTTTTTATTTTATAATGCTCAGTGGTATAATTTTTTTTCTATGCCATAGTTTATATAGCAATTTTTTTTTAACATATTTTTGTTTTTTTCTTTTTATTTTATAATGCTCAGTGGTATAATTTTTTTCTATGCCATAGTTTATATAGCAATTAAAGTTCAACGTTGTTTTGTTTGTACTAGTAAAATTATAAACTTATACTTTACAATATTTGTTATTTTTTTTTTTTCTTTCATTTTCTTTGGTGCTTTGCATGAGAGACCAATTCAAGAACCGGTGAACAAACACATGATATACTTGTTGGGAAAATAGGCATTCTAATTTTTCAACTAGGCTTCTGAAACATAGGATCCCCATTTGGATCATGGATCTTCTTGGCTATCATTGAGGACTTGGATGGCATGGATACTTAGCAAGCCTTTCATTAAGAAATTATTCTTGAACACAAGAAAATCTAGATTAGAAAATCAAATTGCCTACATGTCATTTTGACATCTTTTTCCAGCAACTGGATATTTTTTGTGATAAAAAATTGATAAGTGAGACTCTAAATTGTCTGTGTCCTCCAAAAGATGAACCTTATTCTTAGATTTATTTAAGGGTTTGACATGATTACATAAATCATTTTTGACCGAAATAATTTTTCTGGGAATCTGGAGATATAATTTCAAATCTTATAAGTTCTTTTACTGACTTCAATGTTTTATCATTTCCTAACTAAGATTTTGACATCACTTTTTGGTTTTTTGTTGTTAATTTTAGATTGGCCCTATGAAGTACAAGAGCATCTCCACTGGTTTTGTTGTTTTTCTTAAAGAATAAGGAGCAAAGGGTTTATTCAAAGGCTGGGTGCCAACTCTTCTTGGATATAGTGTTGAAGGTGTGTGTAAGTTTGGGTTTCATGAGTTCTTTAAGAAATACTACTCAGACATTACAAGGCCTGACTATACTGCCAAATACAAGAAATTGATCTACTTAGCATAATGTGCATCTGCAGAATTTATTGGTGATATTTCCCTTTTTCCTTTTGAGGTTGTAAACATTATAGTACAACCATGACCTGGATTTGATAGAGGATTATCTGATGGGATTCCAAATTTTGTTAGATCACAAGGAGTTCTAGGGTGAGTTTTCCCCCCTTTCTTACATTTTTTTTTTATCAATTTTGAATAAACTTTCATGTAGTACTCATGAAATTTGATTGTGTTTCCTTAATGAATGCAGTTTATACAAAGGTATTAGTCCACTTTGGGGATGCCAAATTCCTTGCAAGTATCAAATATTCCCATTTCCTATCATAATTATATATATTTGTAGAAGATAGATGCTTATATTGAAGATTTCTACAGAGTATTATAATAACCTATGCTCTCTAGGGGTGAAAGCTATTTTTTTCTATGTTTTTAAATCTATTAATATATTGGCATATAGGGGATAAGTGCATATATTGTGTTTTTCTGTAGACAGTATTATGATAATCTATGCTCCTTTGGAGAGAAACTTTTCACTTTAACATGTCTTTTAATCTATTTCAGTGAACTGCATAAAATTTTAAGAACAATAAATGAGAGTCCAAACCGCATCTTACTAGTGGAGGGATGGGGCCACCTATGTCACATGTTACTAGTAAAACTATTCCTGATGGAACCAATCTTGTTCAAACGGAAATTGTTTTTAAGAAATCTTCCATAGGAGATACATGTGCTCAAGTTACAGGGGTACAGTGGGATACATATCCATCTGAACAGAGACCTTTGCTGCCAACTACTCCTTCATTTGATTTATCTATATTTCCAACTTCAATAAAGGCATATTCAAATAAAATTATATCTCTTGTGGGTCCAGGTTCATATGGGGCAGTCACATCATATTTGGAACTTCAAGATAAGGAATCAAAAGATTCAGATCTGGCAAATGGTTTCATTGTTTCTATTTCATCCAAGGTTAATCTTAATTATCAAATAAAAATATAGGATACATTTGGGAAGGTGGCATGGGAGAATCAAGGAGTAGTAGAAAAGGAAATTAAGTCCAAGGTTTTATGGATGAGCAACTTTTAGGGTACAGAAACCAAGAACAGGTTTTCTCTAAAGAAGACTTTCCACGTTCTCCTTTTGATCATCAAAGTATATTGGTTTTATTATCGAGCCACTATGTGTTGAATGGGACAGTCTGTGGGAGTTCACAACTCTTTCGGATCAATTATTATGGCAGTTTTGACAAGCCACTAGAAAGGTACGTCCATGATTATTTGTTTGAACAGGTAGATTTTTTTTTCATTTTTTTTTCTTCTTCCGTAGTTTTCAAGAAGTTTTTTTCTTCATGTCTATTTCGTCTTACGTAGTTTTCCCTTGCTATTTTGTAAAATTTTCATTTACATAATAATAATTGGAAAATTTTGATGTAACAAATACCAAAAACATGCAAAATTCCTGTTGTTGTTTCTGTAATCATACCCTCAGAATCACATGTTCTTTGCTACACACACCGTGAGGGAAGATTCATGATATTGGAAGATAATTACCTTTATTGTTGGCATTACCTGGTGAACCTGAAGGAAAAACATAGATGTGGCATATGTTCTTAAGATTTGTACGTAAAGATGGAGTTCCAGAAGCAACTCGATAAGCCCCACTTTGCTTGTCTGATGCTGCATGGGGTTTATCCTTTGGAAAATTCCTAGAGCTTATTTTTTCTAATGATATTGTAGCAAGTAGAGTTTTTAGTCGTGGTCATTCATTACATCGAGGTCGTAGGCTACCATAGCAACCAAGGTGCCAACCCAACAACTGTGATGCTCCAAGGCTCTAGACACCCTCTAGGCCATAACCAATTCGGTTAGTCGGTAAGTCCAAAACCAAAGTGGCACACCCTTCTCCGAGATGACTAATTCCTCTACAATGCCCACCTTCCAAGGTTCACCAACCGGTTGCTAGAATTGTTGTCGCTTCCAAAGTCCGATCATGAGACTCACCAACAATAATCCTCAGTCAATCTAGAACCCAATTACATGGTTCACCCGCTGGTTTCCATAACCATGAATCATAGAATAATCCAATTTCCTCCCTTACTAGGTATCCAAATCCCCCCTTTTATAAACATATCTCTCCTTTATTTAATATTATAACATTACTTTTTCATCAAGACACCTTTAATAGTCGTGGAGTCATCAACCCCACATACTCTTTTGTCTAGGTCCGCTTATAGCCATTATGTATTTATTAATATGCATAAAGTAAACTTATTTACCATATCATGATATCTAGTCTCATAACATAAAAAACACATACGCACATTGGCCCTAACACTTAAATACACATACACATGGGCATATTGCCCTAGAAGCAAGCCCCGACTCACCAGCCTAATTAATTATGTCCCAGCTCACCAACCTAATAATCTCGCATATACATGGTGAATACAACATAGGGGTTGAATAGGGGATGTTACATCCTCCCCCTTGTTTTATGAATTGTCCTCAGTGCATTTATTATATACATAATCTAGAACTGTTGCTGAATAGTGAAATTCTCATCCATGCCTTCATCCTCATGGTTAGTATGTTGCAGGTCCGTTGTTCATATTATACAGATCTTTATTTAAGGACATCCTCAATTTCCTGTGCACGAACAGGGTCCAGAGATCTTTGTCACACCCCACATTGATGGGTGTGAAACCCAACACAAATTCCATCATCCTTCAAATCTGAGATAGCTACTGAGTGCACATTTTTGGAAATGGCCATCATAAAGACTTCCAGCCCATGAATATCTCTCCAAAACTGAAATGCTTCCCTTTCAACTATCTGGGGGCATACATTATTGGTTCTATTGCCTCAAATTTAATTCAAGTGTTACAGGATAAGGTCGAGCCTTTGTCATAGGAATAAACTCATCCTCATAACTTTTGTCTCTGCATGAAAACATAATGTTGGAATCGTCAATTCAAGGAAATCCTAAATTCCCTGTTCACGAACAGGGTCCATAGGTATTTGCCACACCCCACATTGATGTGTGTGCAACCCAGCACAAATTCCATCATACTTAGAAACTTAGATAACTTATGAGTGCACATTTTTTCAAATGGCCATCATAAAGACTTCTAGCCCATGAATATCTCTCCAAAACTGAAATGCTTTCCTTGCAATTATTTGGGAGCATACAATACTGGTTTTGTTTCCTCAAATTTAATTCAGGTGTTGTAGGATAAGGTTGAGCATTTTTCATAGGAAGAAACCCATCCTCATAACTTTTGTCTCTACTTGAAAACATAGTGCTGGAATCTTGAATTCAGGAATATCCTTAATTTCTTGTGCACGAACAGGGTCCAGAGATATTTTTCACACCCCACATTGATGGGTGTGCAACCCAACACAAATTCCATCATACTTAAAAACTGATATAACTTATGAGTGCACATTTTTTCTAGAATCCTCAATTCCCTGTGCACGAACAGGGACCAGAGATCTTTTTCACACCCCACATTGATGGGTGTGCAACCCAGCACAAATTCCATCATACTTCAAAACTGAGATAACGTCTAAGCGTACATAGTGCTGGAATCCTCAATTCAAGGACATCTTCAATTCCCTGTGCACGAACAGGGTCCAGAGATCTTTGTCACAACCCACATTCATGGGTGTGCAACCCAACACAAACTCCATCATCCTTCAAATCTGAGATAGCTTCTGAGTGCACATTTTTGGAAATGGCCATCATAAAGACTTCCAGCCCATGAATATCTCTCCAAAACTGAAATTCTTCCCTTGCAACTATCTGGGATCATACATTATTGGTTTTATTGCCCCAAATTTAATTCAAGTGTTGCAGGATAAGGTCGAGCCTTTATCATAGGAATAAACTCATCCTCATAACTTTTGTCTCTGCATGAAAACATAATGTTGGAATCGTCAATTCAAGGACATCCTAAATTCCCTGTTCATGAACAGGGTCCATAGATCTTTGCCACACCCCACATTGATGGGTGTGCAACCCAGCACAAATTCCATCATACTTAGAAACTTAGATAACTTATGAGTGCACATTTTTGCAAATGGCCATCATAAAGACTTCTAGCCCATGAATATCTCTCCAAAACTGAAATGATTTCCTTGCAATTATTTGGGAGCATACAATACTGGTTCTGTTGCCTCAAATTTAATTCAAGTGTTGTAGGATAAGGTTGAGCCTTTGTCATAGGAAGAAACTCATCCTCATAACTTTTGTCTCTACTTGAAAACATAGTGCTGGAATCCTGAATTCAAGGACATCCTTAATTCCTTTTGCATGAACAGGGTCCAGATATATTTGTCACCATATGTGCTATATGTTCTGGCATATAAAATTCTGAAGGCACCATAGCCTGATTTGTCATGTTGTGAAATTTGGCAGTTTCATAATATTTTTGCACAGTAGTGGCTTCCTGGATTGGAAGTGAAACTATAACGATGTAAAAATATCAATAATGTTCTAATAACAGCACAGAAATTTGAAAATCACAATTTTGATCTTTAGTGAGCCCTAGACATGCATGCTATTAAAGACTACTTGCACTTAGCAAGAGACAGGTAAATCATTGAAACTGTTTTGTAGACTTAGTACTCTCACTTGAATTTGTACATTAGAATTATGGAAGTGTAGGAAGATGCACAGGAAGAAGTATCGTAGCACTGCATTTTATGACTTTTCCATAGGTACATCTGCAGGAGGTTGTGTGCAATCAGGTCAGGCTGTAAGTTGTAACACAGATTTTAACCTGAGAAATGCAAATTTTCCACTTGGCATGCAATTTTGACACCTTAGGGTGCATTCTAAGTATGGAATATGATGTTCCATGGCATATAAGATAGCCCTTTTTTCTTATCATCCATCAGGTTTCTATTTATGTACATGGCATGCAGTTTTTAATGCAAGTGGATATTTTGGCACTATGGAAATAATAGGTAGAAAGCACAGTAGTAATCAGGAGACACATGACCTTGGAGATGCATTGGAGCTTAGGACCTTTGGAGGACTGTTCAACCTTGGGGAGCAGTGTTCATGCCATGGAGGGATTGCTTGTTAATCACTGTCACCTTTGATGCTGACACATGTCACGTAGAGTAGAGTTCTTCACATGGGTGGACCTACTTGTGTCTTGCAAGTTTTCTTCTAGTGGACTAGGTCCACTAAATCCCCTTTACCTCTCATATAAAAAGAGGAAGGAGTGAGTTGTTATTATAGTCGATCATGCACTTGTGCATATTCCTTTCAAGCTTGGGTTAGGGATGTAAGAGTAGTGCTACTCTCTCTCTCTCTGTGACAATATATCTGAGTTGATGTATATGTTGGTGACAATATATCTGAGTTGTGCTTTGCTCTATCTTCCTTACAAGGATTCCTTGAAAGATAAACAGATTGGTGAACATAAGTAACTAATCTGAACTGTAGCGAAAAATCTGATATGAATCTGCTATTAATTGAGGTTCTAATACCAATGATGTGAGCCAACCCAGAATTATGCTATTATAACTGAAATTTAAAATCCAAAAATTCCAAAACTAGATCTGAAATATAAAAACTAAAGCAGACCAAAAAACCAAATAGTTACAAGTCGAGTGGTAGTCATGAAACTACTGAAAGTCCTCTACTCGAATCTTGTATCTTTATCTGCATATGTTTTAGAGAGAAACCATCACTGTTTTTCTCCAGGGACTTTATTGGCTCAAAAACCTGTCAGTGACTTTACAGTCAAGCTCAACGATAGTGAAACAAGCCATTCTCCACAAACATTTTCTGTTGTTTGGGACTAGGTGCTCTTTTATGAAACAAATCTAACAGTGTTTTCAATAACATTGTCAGATTATAGCTACTTAAACTATGTGGCTATAGTCATGTTTCATGATGGTTTCCTACTTTATTTAAGCAATAAGCACTTGTTTAGGAAACAACTGGATGGACGACAGTTAATGGAGTTCTTTCTAGTTGCTCCAATTTGCTTGATGACAAGAAAGAGAAATGAAACTTGGAAAGAACTTTAGAAGAGTTCCTTGACTAAATGGAGTTGTTGACCAATGCACATAATGGATCAACACGTTGAAGCAGAAAAATCCAGAAGATTCCCTACAAATAGTGCACATAGTGGGTCATCATGTTGGATAAAATATAAATATTCTTGAAATAATAATAGCATTAATTTTACATTGATGGACTTGGACATTGGAGGTGGTTTACCGTTTGCTGCTAGACCTTGTTTGGATGTTTGAAAGACATTCTTCCTCGAAGTTTTGGATTAGTATGGAGCTTGGTGACTTCATGTTGCTGATGCATGAAGGGATTTTGTGTGCTTGGAGTAGAGTTGGGTATTTCACCATGAAAAAAACATCCCAAAATCAACATGAGCACACAAAATCCCTTGATATGTGAACTCTTGCATTGAGGGAGTGGATATGTAGGTTTGGGAGTCCTTAAGGTGACACATTACCTTGGATATGCATTTTCCTTAAGGAGACACATGACCTAGGAGATGCATTGGAGCTTAGGACCTTTGGAGGATTGTTGGACCTTGGGGAGTAGTGATCATGCCATGGAGGGCTTGCAAACCAAAAAATCAAAAATTTAAAAAATGTAAAGAGGGTATACCCTAAAAGAAAAATCAAAGGGTAAAAAGAATAAAAATGGTCAAAAAAGAGAAAGAAATGAACCCCAAGCAAAAAATAGACCAAGGAAAGTGTGCAAGTCTAAATGCCACTACTTTTTTCATCTGTTGTAATAAAATAATTGTGTGCAGCTTGTGAAACTTTTGCCACAATTCATGAATAAGTCAAACTGTTTAAACTTGGCTTAGTCATATTTCAATTTCATGTTTTAGTTTAGAGAATAAATATCTAGCCAAACAGTTTAATCTTGGCAGATAAGTAGCTAGGTAGAGTGAATAAAAGGTGCTCAACAGTTTAATCTGAGCCCTTGGATGTAATAAGGGTAGAAATAGATAGATTCATCATGTAAAAAAAAAAGATTGATCAGGGTTTGCAAGTCTAAATGCACCCTAATAAAGAAGACAAAATGGTAGTGTTAAGTAGATAGGGTAGGTAGATGGTGCTGCAAAATGTTATCTGATGAATGGTGTTGCTACATGTTAGTTAATCATTTACTTTCATCAAAAGTACTGAAGCAGAAAATACACTGAAAAATCACAGCAAGCAAAGTCAAATTCATTAACCTCCCTCATCATTTTTTCCCCTCAAGAGTTTTACTAATTTCCCCAAAAGTACTAAGGTAATTTGAGATCGAAGGGGCTCAAGGCATTTCCTTGACTTCTGGAGGGACCGGACCCTCGGCCTAATGATCAAAAGACCTAAGCACTTGAAATAATCCATCATTGATTATCTTCCATTTTTAACTTTTCCTAAGTAAAATGCTATTTTACTTAGGAAACTGATGCAACATTCCATAAAATTCCTCAAAACAACTTGTTATTCTAAGTTTAAGTGTTGAAGATAAAAATGTGCAATTTACTTCATAAGTTTTCACTTTCTTAGATGTACAAAGATGTTTTGATTTTCCCTGTCCTTTTTCATATTAACACCTAACTCTATTATATTAAATCCCTAGTGAAATCCCTTTTTCTTATGTATATAACTCCCTTTTCTAATAAATATCCCCAAAACCCTCTTATTATAATGTTTTACCAAAGTATATATAGTCCCGCACATTTAAAATAAATACCCCACTTTATAAAGCCCTTTGGTAAAACTCTAACCTTATATATACATTCCGCCCCTATGATGAATTAATTATATTAATTTATTCATCGTATAATAAAATATACGAAGAAAAGCGTTAGGCACATAACATATGTGTTTAACACCAAAAATAAGAAAAGACTACGACGGAATCCTGCGCCACCATCCTCAGCATTCCACGTGGCATTCCACATGGCCAAACCCCGCCGCAATTCATTTTATAAATTCACGGGGTTAATTAGTCATTTGGACTAATTAACAACCATTCCCGCCTATTAGCTTCTCCCCGGGGTGATTAGATTACACGTCAAAACTTGTTTAAACCCCGACGGGCCCACTTTCCAAACATGAAGTTTCCCGCTTTCCTCCCGGTCGTCGGATCATTCACCACGTTGGTCAACGGTGCGATCAATCCCTTGCCATCGCATGTAGGTTTTTTAGCAGTGAGAATGAGCGAGTTTGACTAATGACATTCACGACAACAGCGGCTGTGGAATCGGCCGCCATTGCGATTTCTTCCTCCATAGCGGTGGGCTCCTGCGCGCCATGTCAGTCTTGGCAGTCCTCCTTACGTCACCGTGCGTGGGACGCGTCATCACCTCAGCTGACAAAAACCCTTTTGGCTTGTTTTTAAGCCATTTTTCGCGTTTTTTTAGTTATTTTCGTTTTCGAAAGAGACTAAGCTCCCGCTGCAAATTTCAAAATTCACTGCAAATACACCAAATTACTCAGAAATTCCGCTGCGCCCGTGTTGAAGAACGTTCCTGCCATTGTCCATTACCTATTGAAGAACCAGTTTTCATTAAAAAATAGGTATTTATCATTCCGCACCCCGACTGCAAGTTAAGCTTAGTTTCTTGTGTTTTTCTCTGAAAAAGTGGTTAAAAATCCTCTCTGAGTCCTCATTGAAGAGTTAAAACCTGTGAATTTGCTTCCCAAACCTGCAATTTGTCCCAATTTCTTCTTTTGTCAGATATCCCATCCGGTCTGCAAGAAAAACTGAAACCTCCATTTTGAATCCACAAGAACCAAAATGGAGGCTCCAACTGCTCTAAATATCACTCCTTTGAATGCTCCTCACCGAGATTTAGACTACTTGCCTCTCATAGATGAAGATTTCCAAATAAAAGACCTGCATTTCGATGAAAGTCCCCGTTTGAGTTTCTGTCGCTGCAGAGACGAATACTCAAAGGGGCAAGATCTTATAGGGTTGTGGGAATCCAATCTCCCAAGGTTTTTCATTCCTACAGTTCACGTTTTCCCTGAAATCATTCATTATTGTCATGCAAATTATGATCCCATACAAAGAGCTGTATTAGCTCCTGATCAAAGTGTTTTGTTCCCTATAACACCTCGGGCTATCAATGCTATGTTACAATTTGAGCCAGAACAAGAATTAGCACCTCTATCCATGGAAGGGCTAATTGAGAAAACCAGACTGTTAACTCCAGATAAATTGAAAGCAATGTGTCAGTACTTCATGTTACCTGAGCATCAGCCAAAAGGGACTCCCCCCTATGGTTTTTGTTTTTTCAATCAATTGGGAAGGCTTATTGTGAATGTAATATACTTTGTCTTAGGATTCAATACCAGTGAGTATGTTGAAGAGATAACTCTGGCTTTGCTATCTATCTTTACCCCTGGACAGCCTCCTGAGATTAAGTATGACTATGCTTCCTTCATTGCCAACAAAATCCATGATCAATTTTTAAGGCTAGATGATGAAAAGGTTTTCAAGTACTCCTCAGTTATCTATCATCTCATAATTTTCTATCACTAAGACAAATTCCCTTTCCCTGTTCAGAAACTTGATGCTAAAGGTAATCCCAGGTCTGTTATTTTTTGGTCCCCCATCATTCATTTGTCCTCTGATTCTCCCTACTCTTATTCAGAATTCATTGATCAATTTGTACATCCTGCTACAACCTTGTTAACAGGATTTTCTCCCCCCAGGCTTAGTACTGAGATAAGAAAGACCCTGCAATTGTCAAAAAGTTACAAAGTTGGGGATTGGTACTTGTACCAAAACCATACAGTTATCAGGATTTATGGATGTGAATTACATCCATTCAAGTTACCCAGATATGTACCAATGAGAAATTTTGCTTTGGAATACTTTAGACAGATGAATAACTCAGATGTAATCCATTTCTGCAATGTAAAGAAGAAAGCACAGTTAAGGATCAAAAGCCAGTTAGGTCCTTTCATTTGCAATTCTAGGGAAGCTGAAAGAGATGCTGAACTTATATTAGAGGAAAAATTCCAGACATCTTTCCGTTGGGTCCCTTATGACCCCTTTGGTTTCATTTGTGAAAGAAGGTTAAAAAATAAGTCATCTCCTTATATACATCACAGAATTCCTGACATAGAACAGTATGCAAATCAAGATGAATGGGTTAAAGGAACACTTATTGAAGAGGGAAGTGGAGCTGACAAATTGAATAAACTTATGAAGGATGCTGAGAAGAAATTTGACCTAGAAACATATGATCAAATGCAGGTACCCTATATTGGCACATCTTCAACAGCCACTCTACAACAAGCTATACAGGAAGACAGCCCATCAGTAGCAGCAGAGCCTAAAGGTAAAGGAAAAGAACCTATAGTTCAGGTCATTGAAACCCTGGTCATGGCGGAAAAATCACAGAGTTCCAAAACACCAGAACAATCTAAAGCTTCTCAAACACCAGCAAAGCAAATCCAAGCTCCAGAGATGCAAACTCCACTGAATGTGGAAATAGGGAAAAAGAGGTCAGCTCCAGATACCACACCTTCAAAAGGAGCCCCACAAGTCTATCAAGCTAAAAAACACAAGTCTGATATACTTCCAGATGTAGAGATCATAGATGAAATATTTGATGATGGCAGGGAGGATAGTCAGCAAACAGGTACAGCAAGTGAAACAAACATAAGCCAGAAAGTGATACAAAAGCAGTTGAGCACTGAAGTATCTTCTTTCAGACCGCCCAAGACAGATACTGGAGACATAAAGAAAACCTTCATTTATATCAAAACAAGGAATGAACCATTGAAAATGAAGGTCTACGATCAGTATATGAAGATGGCTCCTCACAATCAGCAAAGGTTGATGTCAGCATTTGATCTTTCACAAGGTAAAATGCAAATGAGCCACTTCAAAGCTAAGGTGCCAAAGCCAACTTCAGCAACAGATTACATCAGAACAAATTTTGAAGTGTTAGCAAAGGATATCCATCCCTTGGATCAGATAGAGCTTCATAGGCAAACAGGGGAAATGGTTTATTCCACTCTCACCAACAAAGCCATGGCAACTTTAACACTACAAGATTCCTTGAATAATACTACTGCAACATTAAAGATTGAAAGGGCCTCCTCACAGGCCAAAGACAATAGAATAAAGTCTCTAGAAGAGATCATTATTGGTTTGGGTCACAATCCCAAAGACACTAAAGGTATTGAGGCACGGATAAAAAAGAAAGAGGATGATATAGCTGCACTGAGAAAACAGTTGAAAATACCAGCCTCAAGGCACCCCCAGACACAGGAAGTAATAAAAGGAAATTCGCAAGAAGAAATGATGGAGTTGCTCTTAAATTTGACGGAGCGACTAAATGAAACCGAGAAGGAGCTGGAAAAGGCATTGCAGGAACAGGAAATTCTCAAACAGGCTTCAGCAGCAGGTACTACAGGACAACAGGAACAATCATCTCAGGTGAATATTTCTAATTTGAATTCTGATGATTTGATTAAACAGATGGAGAGTTTGCAGCTAAAGGTCACAGAACTCCAAGAAACAAAATTACAATTAACAAAATTGGAGGGAAAATATGACACATCCAAAAAGACAGTAGCTGACAACCTCAGAGAAATAAAAAGGTTGGAAAAATTGGTTGAGGCTTTGCAAAAAGATCTTACACTGGAAAAGCCTCTGAATGAAATAAATGATATTCTTTGGGACAACATCATTAATTTAATAAGAGATACTTGGCCTTCCATTCAAGCTATTTTTGAACAGAATGAGTTAGTCAAGATAGCCCAGGAGGAAATAAACAAAACTAGACATGAATTAAGAGGCAAGCCAGAACTAGCCCAGCAGCTCATTCAGTTTTTGAATTCAAGAACAAAACAACAGCTAGCATTGCTAGGAATTGATGACAGAACAGGTGTAGTTTTGGAGGCAAAGAGAATTTTTACAAAAAGAACTTTCATGCAAAATCTAGAAAGAAAGTGTAATGATATTTTTGTCGACATCAACGTTTTCAGAGAAAAATTTCAAGCTCTGCTGGACAGTGATTTGCCAAGTCCCATGCTCACAGAGGATCAAATAGTAGACTTGGAAACTTATGAGAAAAGAATCAAAGCTCATGCTAAACATACAGCTGTAAGTTCTACTAGTATAGGTTCTACTAGCTCATCAGAACCTACAGTACCAACTGGGAAGAGTATTTATGAAAAGTGAGAAATCTGTTTCATCTGGAACATGAGTTAAAGTATCTATTTCCGAACGAGCCCACTTTTTATAAACTTACTGAAGCCGATGAAACTTTAAGGAAGCTCAGAAGAACAATGATACCAGATGATCAGTGGTGGAAGGAAATGCTGGAAATTTTGTAAAAAAAATGTTGTCAGGATAAAAGTTTATCTTTACTATTAAGTAAATGGTAAAAACAGAAATGCAGATGAAAGAGTATCAGATGAAAGAGTAAAGAGTATCCGTGAGAAGTAAAAGTATTCAACAAGTCAAAGGAATACGCAAAGGACAGCGCAGAGCCCTATTTAGAGCACTTATCCTTAGCACGTCCATGAAGAAAGGAACAGCACATCAGCCGTTACTCATTATTCTATTTTCGAGACCATGTGTCTCTTGTTTGTTGTAAATACGCTTTAAGTCAGCCTGAATTATTGGCTAGGATAGAGTAAGATTGTTAAGATTATTTTTGTATAAATAAGCCTTCAAAGAGAGATTTGAAGGGTGGATTCTATTACTCTGCTGTAACATTGAGGTTTTCGGAATAAAAAGCTTTTGGACAAATTTACTTGTGGCTTACTGGATGACGTTTTGAAGCACTGGACTTGTTGCAGGATTCATGTGTTGGACTACAGTACAATAAGTGTTTCTATCTTTTGTCTGAAATTTTTATATTAGTTTTTAATACCATCATATCCATTTCTGAATAATTTACATAAGAGATTGAAACAGAATTTGCTTAATTGTACTCTGTTTTCAAATGTAATTATTCCTAAATGTTTTCTTCTAAATTAGCTATAAGCATGAATTCTTAAATGCTCCTACTTCACTAATTTAATCACTGTTGATTGCTATAATAAGGAATCCTTTATTGCTCTTTGTTTGTAGTCAATTCACTTCTTCCTCTGAACATGGTGAAAGATTCTTAGTTGCCTTTCATCCCTTCAAGATCATCCCACCCACTTTAAATTTTAAGGATTGTTCTCTGTCTAGCTATCTTGCCCTGTAATACCATCTTGTGCCTAGAATAGAAATCCAGTAAAGCCATCCTTTGACTCCATAGCCCAATGGACTGAAAGCCCTCAACCTTTCCCTTAGTTTGTGGATTCCACCAATTTTCAAACAAACCCTTGAATCTATAACTAGCC
>JAXQQM020074022.1:0-122063 GCA_034641835.2 Pinus albicaulis
TACAATTTTCAATATAAAATGGAAAAGAGAGTTCCGAAAATTCTTAATGTGAAGAGGTTTATTTTCCAAGAATGTATTTGATATGCATTTATGATATTATCAAGGTTTCTTTTATGACATGGTGACTAGTATGCTCAAGTAGTCAGAGTTGTGGGAGATCCAATAACCCCACAAAATTAGGTATGGCATGACATTTCTCCCCTAGTTTGTCTTTTTCCCATTGTAGGTGGGCTCAGTTATTTCCTCGAAAAGGATTAAAAATATAATCACCATGTAGCCTTTTTAATGGGTATTTTTTTCGTTGAAAGGATTAAACTTGCAATTGCAAAAGATGCTACAAAGGAAATGTCGTAAGACAATGGCATATAACACCAATTAATGCTTCTTTGACAACTGTTGAAAGACGAAAAATTTCAACAAAAGGCAAGGACCATGATACGATGAAATCTTACTGCATTACTGCTTCCTTGAGCCTTACAAAACATGAGGGCTATGTTAAAGTTAAAGTTGCATGAATAATTTTTCTCTTGACAATATGTTGTTCTATGTTATCTTTTCTTTAGGCACTCTTCTTGCCAACCTGAAGAATCTTAATATTGTACTATAATGAACCTAGTTTTTGTACAAATCCTACTTCTATATTGATGAGGGCTTTAAATGGATGTTGTTAACCATTTTTTGTTGATTTGATTTCATACTCACTGAGTATGATTTTTTCTTTGTTTGTTCTTGACCTATTAAAGATTGTTTAATCTGCTTAGTTTTCATTGTATTTCTAAGTGTCTTAAAAGTAAATGATTTATATTTCAGCAGTTGATATGAAGTTGTTCGTTGCTTGTATCACTTCAAGAGCAGTAAAAAGAAGGCTATTGAGAAAATAACTCCAGCACCGAGAGAATTTTGGTAGAGAGATTTAGCTAGCATACATCTTAAATCTATTTATTCCCTTGTTCAAAACTGCTAGATTTTGACCATTAAATGTATATTAAATTTTTTAAAATTAAACATTTTCATTATTTGGTGCAGATTTTGATTGTTTTGCTACATAAATTTCTAATTCATCGAATTTACGAGGACACAGAAAACACTAGACAATTGGAAGAAGGGCTCACATATAATATATTATTTTAAAAATTCAATATATTCGAATTTTTATTTATTACAAAGATATAATGCAATTAAACTCACCAAACCAATCAACAAACTAAGCATCCTTACGACCTTTCCAATCAACCAACTAAACATGTTTTCCCTTCCAGATTTTCAGTTTAAATTGCAAGTTGTCCATCAAACAAAACTACTAGTTGGCCAAATCTATCATTATCCTCATCGTTACTAAAATCTTCATCTTATGATTTCAAAATCAAATTTTAGATTTCCGCTATTGTTCTTCACATTATTGGCGTTTCTTTTTCCAAAAAGAATGAGTAATTCTATGTGTAAACTTCTTAAAACTTATTTTACTTCTGGAACTAAGAAAAAATTGTATATTTATATATGAAGTTGCTAAAAATTCTTTGAATCCCTGTCAGTTTCAAATAAAAATTTGATATTTTATTGGTATAAATAAAAAATGATGACGAAGTAAACCTCAAAGTCATCGAACTTCCAGATTGTTAGGTTTTGAAAATTTCAGTTTTAGAAATCTTGTTATATCTCTGGAAATTCATGATTGTTGCCATTTATCCTTTCTCAATGGTATTCTTATGCATAGTGATCTTGTCTCTTGCCTAAGTTGCATTCTTTGGGAAACATAGAGTTTGCATGCATGGAAAAGAATAGTTTTGGTATTAGATTACTAGAGGAAATAAAGGTGCAATTGCATAATATTTATGGTGTTAGCCTTCTTTTGTGAAAAATAATTTGCATTTGCACGCATAAGGGGTTTAGCTATGGTATTATATTTATTCTATATCATTGGGTTAAATATTTTGGTAAGAGGAAAATGTGTGTTTGCATGCATGAAAGAATGGATGTTATGCATTTGATCCCTTGGAAAAGAAGTGTTTTCCTATGTTATTCCATGACAAACCTTTTTAAAGCAATAACAAGGTTTTGGTTATGCAATCTTTTCAGGAATTCATACACACATAACTTATATTTCAATGTGCATATTCTATACAAATGATATTAATATGCACCCTTTTCAAGACAATGACTTATTTCTTTTCTTTTAAATATAATAAGATCTGAATGCAAATTCTTCTTTTAAGGAGAAAGATAAGAACACTTATCTCTTGAACACATTCTCTATGGAAACAGTGTCTCACAAGCCACCATGATACCAATGCGATTGTCATGAGAATGCATTAAAGTCCTCTCAATCAGACAAGCTTCTAGAGTTACCTAGTTTTTGTACAAATCCTACTTCTATATTGATGAGGGCTTTAGCTGGATGTTGTTAACCATTTTCTGTTGATTTGATTTCATACTCACTGAGTATGATTTTTTCTTTGTTTGTTCTTGACCTATTAAAGATTGTTTAATCTGCTTAGTTTTCATTGTATTTCTAAGTGTCTTAAAAGTAATTGATTTATATTTCAGCAGTTGATATGAAGTTGTTTGTTGCTTGTATCACTTCAAGAGCAGTAAAAAGAAGGCTATTGAGAAAATAACTCCAGCATCGAGAGAATTTTGGTAGAGAGATTTAGCTAGCATACATCTTAAATCTATTTATTCCCTTGTTCAAAACTCCTAAATTTTGACCATTAAATGTGTATTAAATTTTTTAAATTTAAACATGTTCATTATTTGGTGCAGATTTTGATTGTTTCGCTACATAAATTTCTAATTCATCGAATTTATGAGGACACAGAAAACACTAGACAATTGGAAGAAGGGCTCACATATAATATATTATTTTAAAAATTCAATATATTCGAATTTTTATTTATTACAAAGATATAATGCAATTAAACTCACCAAACCAATCAACAAACTAAGCATCCTTACCAACTTTCCAATCAACCAACTAAACATGTTTTCCCTTCCAGAGTTTCAGTTTAAATTGCAAGTTGTCCATCAAACAAAACTAGTAGTTGGCCAAATCTATCATTATCCTCATCGTTACTAAAATCTTCATCTTACGATTTCAAAATCAAATTTTAGATTTCCGTTATTGTTCTCCACATTATTGGCGTTTCTTTTTCCAAAAAGAATGAGTAATTCTATGTGTAAACATCTTAAAACTTATCTTACTTCTGGAACTAAGAAAAAATTGTATATTTATATATGAAGTTGCTAAAAATTCTTTCAATCCCTGTCAGTTTCAATTAAAAATTTGATATTTTATTGGTATAAATAAAAAATGAGGACGAAGTAAACCTCAAAGTCATCGAACTTCCAGATTGTTAGGTTTTGAAAATTTTAGTTTTAGAAATCTTGTTCTATCTCTGGAAATTCATGATTGTTGCCATTTATCCTTTCTCAATGGTATTCTTATGCATAGTGATCTTGTCTCTTACCTAAGTTGCATTCTTTGGGAAACATAGAATTTGCATGCATGGAAAAGAATAGTTTTGGTATTAGATTACTAGAGGAAATAAAGGTGCAATTGCATAATATTTATGGTGTTAGCCTTCTTTTGTCAAAAATAATTTGCATTTGCACGCATAAGGGGATTAGCTATGGTATTATATTTATTCTATATTATTGGGTTAAATATTTTGGTAAGAGGAAAATGTGTGTTTGCATGCATGAAAGAATGGATGTTATGCATTTGATCCCTTGGAAAAGAAAAGTGTTTTTCTATGTTATCCCATGACAAACCTTTTTAAAGCAATAACAAGGTTTTGGTTATGCAATCTTTTCAGGAATTCATACACACATAACTTATATTTTAATGTGCATAATCTATACAAATGATATTAATATGCACCCTTTTCAACACAATGACTTATTTCTTTTCTTTTAAATATAATAAGATCTGAATGCAAATTCTTCTTTTAAGGAGAAAGATAAGAACACTTATCTCTTGAACGCATTCTCTATGGAAACAGTGTCTCACAAGCCACCATGATACCATGCATGTGATTGTCGTGAGAATGCATTAAAGGCCTCTCAATCAGACAAGCTTCTAGAGTTCAACTAAACAATTTGTAATCAAATCCCATATGGAATCGAACCATATCAGTCGATTTTGAGACTCCCTTATCAAATTGGTTGTTGCATATAGGAGCATTTAGATATGATAAGAAAAGTGTGATAATCTATTGTAATTTTCTCTACAAATGTGATGGCAAGTGTGCAATGTTGGAAATTTCATGGTTCATGTAGTATAAGATAAATGCAAATTTACAGTCTTCTATACAAGATCAAGAAAGTTATGCCCAATAGCCAACACTAGAGAGCAAGACATGTTCGCCAAATCCACAATTGCAACCAAATATCTCTCAGTGTTGGAGTTTTTTTCTCCATAGACTTGTTTTTATTGCTTTTTAAGTGATGAAAGCCACCGTTGTTGCATATAGGAGCATTTAGATTTGATAAGAAAAGTGTGATACTCTATTATAATTTTCTCTACAAATGTGATGTAAAGTGTGCCTTGAATGTTGGAAATTACATGGTTAATGCAATATAATATAAATGCAAATTTACTTTCTTATATACAAGGTCAAGAAAGTTATGTCCTATAGCCAACACCACAGAGCAAGACATGTTTTCTAATTCGACAATTGCTATCAAATCTCTCTCGGTGCTAGAGTTCTTTTCTCAATAGTCTTCTTTTTACTTCTTTTGAAGTGATGAAAGCCATCATTCCATATATTTTTTACTATCTACACAAGGTAAAAGGGCGACCAACCTCATATTAGCCATTGAAAAATAAATCAGTTCCTTTTAAGACACACAAAAATACAATAAAAACTTAGTAGATTGAACAATGTTTAATAGGTCAAGAACCCACAAATAAAAAAACATACTGAGTATGAAATTAAATTAACATAAAATGGTTAATGACATCCATATAAAACCCTCATTAATATGGAAGTAGGATTTGTTTCCAATCTACTTGTGTGTCAGAAATTCGAGAATTGTATTGCTACCCTTCCCTTGTCCCTATAGGTCGTTCAAATTTAGAAACAATTGTAGATCAATCAAATTTAATAGCAATTGTTAAATTGGATTTTTTTCCCCATGTTGTTGATTGAAGGACAAGTGTCGATAATTCTTGCAACTCAATTGATCTGAATGGGAAAATTAGTGTTTGTTGTGCTAAATTCCAATTCAGAATATAAACAAAGTGCTTGAGGATAATGAGGTAAATTGCAAGTTAACCATGAGTTTTTTATGTGTTTTTATGTGAATTTGTTGAGAAAATTAACATAAACAAAACACTTAACAAAAACATCTAACGGACATAAACATCACCATAAATAGTAACACAACATCACATGATGAAGTAGTTCACCCCGCCTGAGCTACGTCTCCTTGGTCCAGCTTCCAATGGCTTGGCCCTCCTTTATTATGCTAAAAAGTGTGATTACATATGTTTAAAATGCTCAAACATCTATGAAACATGTTCCAATGGCTCTAGAATGCCCAAAAATGCCTGTGCAGCCTCTTTCTGCCTATAATTTGGTCAAAAACTAACTAAGTTATGACTTCCCCAAGTTTTGGCACTAACTGCTCCACAATTTCCACCAAATCCGGCACCATCCTACAATTTCGCTTGAAATTTTGCTAATTGAGTGCCCAATTGCCCAAAAAACAGTCGAAATTGTCGGCGCATGAATTCTTCCATTAATGCCTTAATGCCAAATTCCAACCATATTGTATATGGTCAATTTTTTTTTTTTAAATATAAAAAATTGTCGTAAAATTTCATTCGCCAGAGGAAATACATTGACCCAGTCAACCTGCCACATGGGCATGCCCAGTCAACAATACGGACTATTGACTGGACTGTCCCTGTACTTTATTTATTTATTTTTAATTTACATGTTTGCTAAAGTGGACAAAATGTGTTCGTGGGAGCATACGGTGTTGGTTTTCCGCGAAACCAGATGCACTGAATTCATAATGACAAGATATACACATTCGTTCAGGTTCCACACCATTCCGACAACTTTCATTTTTGAGAATAATTTTGAGGCTCATACAACCTTAAGTTCTCAACATTAACAACTGAGTAAATTTGCATGTACGAAGGCAAATCTAACTTGAAGCCATTTTCACCAATCATTTCCAAAATTCTGAAAGGACCATAACGGATTGGTTTCAGTTTTATACCTTCCCCTTGAAGCCTCTCTTTGTTAATTTGAAGCCAAACTTCCTCACCAACAGCATAATTTTGAGAACACGATGGCTCCTCCCCACTAGAAGCTTTTGGATCCCAAAGATCACTTACCGATTGTTGGATCCCAAAATTCCTCAATGGAAGGAATGAGAAATTCTTCTCCTTGATCTTCAATCAATGGAGGCTCATACAACCTCAAGTTCTCAACATTAACAAAAGAGTAATTTTGCATGTATGAAGGCAAATCTAATTTGAAATCAATGTCACCAATCTTTTCCAAAATTATGAAAGGACCATAATGGATTGGTTTCAGTTTTTTACCTTCCCCTTGAAGCCTCTCTTTACTAATGTGAAGCCAAAATTTGTCACCAACTTGGAACTTGTGATCTACACGATGCTTGTCGTGCCTTGCTTTGTACTTGCCTTGGCTCTTTTCAAGCTGATCTTGATCTGTTTGATGTATCAATTGGATTTGTTCTATGAACTTCTTGGCTTTGTCTATGTCGCTATGGCCATCAATAGCAACATCCTTCCCAAAAATGAAATCCAATGGCGATCTAGGCAAGTATCCAAGACATGCCACAAATGGCGATGTTTGTGTAGAGGAGTGTTTTGCACAGTTGTAAGCATATTGAATGTAGTGCAAGTTTTCATCCCACAACTTAGGATGCTTGCTGAAATATCCTCAAAGAAGATGTATGACTGTTCAGTTGATCACCTCAGTTTGACCATTTGTTTGTGGATGAAAGGTTTTCCTCTTTTTCAACTTGGTATCCATCAAGTCCCACAAACTTGACAAAAAATTCCCAACAAATTGAGAATCTCGATCACTAACAATGGATGTGGGCTAACCAAAATGAACCCAAACATGCTGAAAGAATAAGTGAGTTGTTTGTTCAGCTAATATTTTCTTTTTACATGGCATTAATATACACATCTTGTTCAACCTATCCACAACTACAGACAAATAATCATGACCTCTTTTTGACAATGTAAGACCTCCTACAAAATCCAGAGAAACACTCTCCCATGAACGTGAAGGTACAGGAAGTGATGTGTACAATCTTGACTTTCTATTTCTAGGCTTACTGACTGCACACAATGAACAACCTTTAATGAAACATGACACACTTTCAAGCATACGAGGCCAATAATAATACCTCTGAAGATGTGACACTGTTTTTCTTACACCGAATTGTCAAGCAATAAGAGAAGTGTGTGCTTCCCTCATGAAATTCACTCTCTCCCCTTATGGAATACAAATATTTCCCAAATGATACAACAAATTATTATGTCTATGGTAATCAAATTCCTTTACTTGGTTTCCTTGACTCAAGTTTGCATAAACATCTTGAAAGTCATTATCAAATGCATATTGCTCAACATAACTTTCATGCAAAAGAGAATTATGCTTGAGTAAAGTAGCTACACTAACAATAGGCCTAGAAATCATATCAACAACCTTGTTGTATATACCTTCCTTATACTGGATGACCAAGTGGAATTGTTGTAGGAAATCCATCCATCGAAAGTGCCTTGATTGTTGCAATTTAGTTTGCGATTGCAAGTATTGCAATGGTTGGTGGTCGGTGTGTATGATGGTTTCCTTTCCCAACAAGTAGTGTTTCCAATTTTTCACACTTTGAACTAATGCATAAAGCTCCTTGTCATAAGTAGGATAGTTAATCATTGCACAATTGAAAGTTTCTGAATGAAATGAAATGGGCTTACCATGTTGCATAAGGACTGCGTTGATGGCATAGTCGCTTGCATCAATTTGAATCTCAAAAGATTGTCTCAATTCCGATAGTGCACTAATCTTCTCTTTCAAAGCATCAAATGCTTTTTTCTGCTTGCCTCCCCACTGGAAGACCTTTTTCACACTAGTCAATGCATGCAATGGAGCTGCGATAGAAGACACGTTAGCAATAAACTTTCTCCAATATTGGGATACTACCAAAAAATTTCTTATCTCTGTGATTGTCTTGGGCGTTGGCCAATTCACAATGACCTCAACTCACCTTCTCTAACAATATTCCCCAATCACACCAAAGAAGTTTCACCAAATTCACATCTTGACATCTTAAAAAACAACTATTCTTTCCTTAAGACATCAAGTACTTTTCTTACATGCATGATATGTTCATCAAGTGATTTACTGAAAATTTAGATATCATCAAAGTAGACTATGAAATACTCATCAAGAAATGGCCTCAACACATCATTCATCACACACATGAAGGTAGCAAGAGCATTACATAAACCAAAAGGCATAACAAACCATTCAAACAAACCTTGTTTTGTCTTGAATGTTGTCTTCCAAATGTCACCTTCAATAATTCTAATTTGATGGTAGCCACTCCTTAAGTCCAACTTAGTAAAATACTTTGCATATTTCAATTGATCAAGTAAATCATCTATTCTAGGAATTGGATAATGGTTCTTTACCGTAATTTTGTTTAATGCACGAAAATACACACACATGTGCCATGTTCCATCCTTCTTCGGCACCAACACAATAGGTGACCCGCATGGCGAAGTACTTGGTCAGATGATCCCTTTGTCCAACAACACTTGAATTTTACTTTTGATTTCAACACTCTCCATCACCAACATCCTATACATGCCAATGTTAGGAAGAGGACAATCTTGCTGCAACTATATTTCATTTTGGATTCTCCTCTTGAGGGGTAATCCCTTTGGTTCCTGAAACATATCATTATTTTGATTAACCATTTCAATAAAATCAGATTTCAACTTTGGATCACAACCTTGAAATGCTTCATAATCAACATCATTCTTTGGTTTAATCATAAGAAGCACAAAATTCTTGCTTGAATTCACTAGTCTTTTCATTTTCCCTGCATTAACTAATGAAAGATTTAGTTTCTTGCAATGAGCTCTCACAATATACTCCACACCATCTTTGAACAAGTGGTACGTGTTTTCATGGCTATAGAAGATGGCTTTTCTACCATAGAGGTAAGGACTACCCAAAACAAATCCTGAAATGTCAAGCAGTACAACATCTAATTCAACTTCGTCAATGAAGTTTGTTGTGATTGCAAACCGAAGAATACACTTTCTTGTAACCCGTAAAATTGTGTTCTTACATATCCAACCTAATGGATATGGTTTGTGATGTTGAATGGTTTCAAGATTAAGTTTCTTGACTAAGTCTTTAGATATCAAATTGGATTGAGACCCACTATCAAATAGTGTGTCGATTTTTTTATGTTTTGAAATAACCCTCACATGAAATAATCCAATCCTTGTTTCTTCATTTGGAGTACTAGTGTGACAATTTGATGAACTAGTGCTAGCAATGGATTCTTTTCCTTTCATACCCATGGCTGTAATTTTAGTTTCATCACCTGAATCGGATCCCAAACACTGTTGAGTCATTGCAGCTATTTTTTGTTTTCCCTTGTTGTTGAATTTCTTGGGCCTCATCTTTGGATGAAACTTCCAACAATGGTCTTCATCATGACCCTCTTTGGAACAAATTTTGCATGTCATTTTCTCTCCTTCCTTTTTAAAAGATGCTTTTTTCTTTCTTTTTCCTTTGAAACCCTTTCCTTTCTCTCCACCCTTAAATGGCTTCTTTTTACCCTCTTCTGGAATATTTTTCCCTCTTGCCTCAAGGTGAGTGGCTTGTACGCAAACCTCATCTAGACTAGTGGGATTGAACATAAGGATAGTATGCCTTAGGTAGCTATGTAAACCCCCTATATACTTCAGTAATGTGTCTTGTGAATGCAAATCAACACCTAACATAAGAGCTTTTCTTCTAAATCTTGGGTGAAATCTTGCACACTTTGACCTTTAAGTTGTCTAAAGTTCTGCCAATTCATGATGGATTTATGCATATATGCTAGAAGGTAAAATTGTCTTTTAATTGCAGGAATGAGATTAGACTAAGAGATTGAGATCTTACCATTTATTTATTTATTTTTAATCTCATCTTGTGTCTTGGCTTCCCACCATACTAGTGTTGCACCCTCCAGTCTCAAGGAAGCTAGCTAAATCTTATATCATGATCTTGAAGGTTTTGAATCTTGTAGTAGACCTCCAACTGACGAACCCAATTGTCAAACTTCTCTGCATTAACTTCACCATTATACACAGGAAGCTCAATTTAATTTCAAGTTTAACAGGGGTTGTTTACCAATTCCTTTTGAGGTATGTTGATGAGTATGAGTAAAGGTTGTAGTAGTGGAAGAGGATGAAGATGAAGGTAAAGATGATGGCGAGGATGATGGTGGAGTAGATGGTGTTTTATCACCATTCCCATTACCTCCTCCTCCTATAGAACCCTCTACCCTTGGAGGTATGGAGCTTTCACCCAACAACCTTGTATTCCTCTCTTCATAGAGGACCTTCACCATCTATGTCATGTCAAAGAAAGCCTTCCTAAAATCATTCTCATCCTCTATCATATTATCGTTTACCTCTTCATGAGACATGCTTACCGAAGCTTCTACTGCAACTGGAGGCGAATCTTGTTATGGATATTGTGGCAATTGTTCCCCCCTTCTCCTTGCTCCAACTAGAGAACCTGCACCCACAAGCTTGCCTTCTCCTCTCTTGAGCTTCAACCTTGTAAGCATTTAAACACTTGCAAAACAATTAAATCCTCCTTGCACAAGTAAACCTAGTGCTTTGATACCAACTTTATCTGAATGGGAAAATTTCTTTTTGTTGTGCTAAATTCCAATTCAAAATATAAACAAAGTTCTTAAGGATTATGAGGTAAATTCCAAGTTAACCATGAGTTTCTTGTGTGTTTTTATGTGAATTTCAAGCAAATTAACATAAAAAAAAACACTAAACAACAACATATAACAGACATAAACATCACCATAAATAGTAACACAACAACACATGATGAAGTATTTCACTCCACCTGGGCTACGTCTCCTTGGTCTAGCTTCCAATGGCTTGGCCCTCTTTTATTACGCTAAAAAGTGTGATTAAATATGTTTACAATGCTCAAACAGCTCTGAAACCTGTTCCAATGGATCCATAATGCCCAAAAATTCATGTGTAGCCTCTTTTCTACCTCAAATTTGGTCAAAAAACTCTTCAAGTTATGACTTCCTCTAGCTTTTGCACTAGTAGCTCTCATTTTCCACAAATCGGCATCGAACCTACAAATTGGTGCGGAGATTCCGCTAGCGAGCGCCAAATTGCCCAAAAGCTGGGTAAAATTATCGCCATGCCAATTTTCCAATTAAGGCCCACAAATCCGTATTTTAAACCATATCGGATACGATTAATAAAAGTTCTTTTATAATAAAAAAATCTCGCGGTTTTGTAAACCATCGTATAACACACTTGATGGCGGACATGGTTCGTTGTCGGCAGTGTTACCATTTATGGTTAGTCGGGGAGGCACAAGGCTAGCCTCCTGCCCATGGTCTCGCCCCCAGGCGGGGACCAGGGCGGCTAGACCCCGGCCCCATCCCCCACGGCGCAAACAATATTACAATAAAACAATGTTAAAACCATAGTATTGTAAGAAACATGTCGATGGCGCATTAGTAAAGGCTTGGTGCTAGTGTTTGGAGGTCGTGGGTTCAACCCCCGCCCGCTCCGCTCGGATTTTAATCATAATTTTGTGGCCCTTAGGCTGCCACATGGCAACCCCTGGCTTGGCCTCGTGGCGACCTGTGGTTGGCCACCCAACAAACAATCACAATTCACCAATTCGACCTAATAAAAACATGCCACTTGGCACAATACCATACGTTGAAGGAAAATTATCATGTGCACAGTCACCCTACCACGTAGGCATGCCCAGTCAAATGTACGGACTGTTGATTAGGCTGTCATGTATTTAAAAAAAAAAGTGCCTATTTGACAAAGTGGACAAAATGCGTTTCTAGGAGCATACAGTGTCGGTTTCCCGCGAAACGAATTGCGCCGGATTCAAAATGACGAGCACGGTCATTCAAGTTCCACACCATTCCATTAACTTACATTTTTTAGCATAATTTTGAGCACCTGATCACACTACATCTCTCACCATTCGGAATTCCTCTTGGATGAAGGTGGGATACCACTCAACAAGTACTTTGATCATTCTGCATTCAGGTTCCTTTACTTAATTTTTCAGGAATTTAGTAAGGATAAAGGGTGATTTGGATGATTGACCGATCTTTTCTATAGATATTTTCTCTCACCTTAACAGGGGGGTTAATTTTTAACTCTTTTCTAGTGGGACCTCCCTTAAGGCATTAGGATTGTAGGGGGGCATTACATGGAAAACCTGGATTGAAATAGAGTGTTATTTCTCCTTACACCATACTTATCACTTACCATGTCACAATTTAAGCCCTTGATACCATCTACATTCTTCAAGTCTAACTTGTCATTGATTCGTTAGGATACGACACTCTCTCTTCCAGATCCACGAGTGGGACTGTAAAACATTTCTTTGCAAGTTGATGTAGCTAAAAGAATGGAAAACATAATATCACCACAACAAAAGAAAATGATAATCAAAATGTAAAAAATGGTTGGGACATAAGATAGTGTGTGGGAAAAGGAATAGTGTGAGCTCTACTGTCCTTATTAGCCATCACAAGGTTCCTGAGCACTCGAAGATCCATCACATAAAAAGGAACCATTACATGTGCCAACCTTGATGACTTGGTCTACTAGACCATTTTGTGTCCCAGAATTGGGTAAGTATTTTGAGGGTCTATAACGAATGGGTATCCCCCTTTGAGGGTTGAATTTGTAATCATTTGATGTAAAAAATATTTTAGTGCATGGTCCCTTGCAATCAGACACCATGGATAAAATATTTGATGATGGATAAATAAGTAATCCCCTCTTGTGTCGATTAATTAATTTTTCTGGAAAAAATAAGATTAAATCCTAAGCCGGAAAATTAACTAATTTAGAGTCAAAAATTAATTTTAGAGAAATTAATTTCTCCAAGTGGAAAATGACCAACAAGGGAAAAAATGGATATTTTAAGAAAAAAAAAATTTATGAGAAAATCGAAAATTCCCCAAAAATAAGTATTTTCGACGATGGAAATTAAAATATGATCAAATATTTATTGACGGTCGAGATTATTTTGACGGGGATCAAGCCAACTAGCCGTTATTTTTCACTGAGATCGATTTCTTTATAAATAGAAGTCATTTTGCTTCTATTCATCATCTTTGGTCGATCTAAATTTTGTAAACGCTGGTATTGATCCATTGATATGTTGGGAACATTTGAATATCATAATAAAAAGACTTTTGGGTTCAGTTCATGGTGTTGTTTGTCTATTGATTTGTGGTACGTGTTGGTTATGTGCTTTCCTATATTGTGCTGAATATTTATATAAGATTTTTATTTAGTGATAAGAGCATTTTATTGGTAGATTTTGGGTCTATCTTAGGTGATTTGATTCACCATATGTTTAACAAGTATTTTTGAGAAAATATATAGAGTTTGCAGGTAAATCGGCCCTTGGGCTTCAAGTTCACAAACTTTGGAGAAGAGCTGACCTTGTTTGGCCTCCAGTAAATTTATATTATTTTATTACTTCACTAAAGACTTTTTGTTCTTTTTGTTAATACCCTAACTTTCAAATTACATCAAGCCATTATTATTATTATTATTTTTATTTTTTTTCAAAAATTCTATTCTACAAGCCTTGTATAATTGTAAATATATTGTGAATATTTTATTATTTTGTAAAATAATTTTCTAACCATTGTTTTGCATCAATTGGGATTTGGGGTTTATTTTGAATTTTGTATATGTTAGGGTTCTTCTTGGAAATTTTATTTCTTCATTTGCAAGTGAATCCTTAAGATATCAAGGAAAATTTAAATTTTTTGTAAGGGTTTCAACGTTTTTTTCCTTCAAGCAAGACGTCTAGCCTATTTGGCAAAATCTTTCAAGTGGGAAGGGCTGAATCAAGCCCTAGTAGCCTAAATCTAGCCTCTAAAGGCCAAATAATTTCAATGCTCATCCAAAGGAAGGAAGCCGCTGGCCCAATAAGGTTAATTTCTGAAGTATTTGTGGCAAAACTTTTGTTTGGGTTTGTTCTCTTAGTTTTTGCAAGGGTCTGATTTGTTTTTGAGGCCTCCAAGGCGTAGCTGAGGCCTATTTACCCCTGCCACTTCCCTATTTCTCCTCAATCACTCAGCTGCAACCCTTTCCCCCCTTAGCATGGGCCCTAGAGGGTCTCTTCTCATTCACGGCAGCCCTTTTTGAGCCTTTTGTGAGCTGCAGGACTAAGAAAGGACTCAAACCCTTAACATCAACCCCTTATTCCTTTGCAGCTCCCTCTAAAAGGATTATCTCTGAAGGCTGCAACCCTTTTTGACGTCTCTTCTCTTCAGTGCATCTCGCAAGGCCCTCTCTCCTATCCCCTGCCTTCGCTTGACTCATCGCTACCCTATCCAGCCCCATTGCCCCCATCTCCTAGTTCTGATCTACCTCTTCTAGCCCTCATTCAAACCCATCTTGAGGCAGCAGTGATTTCTAGGTATTGACATCTTGTTTTTTCAAGAGGTATTAGTTGTTTTGGGGCTAACATTGTGGTTGCAGATTGATCAAAGGGATCTCAACTCATAAAAGGGTCAAGAGAGCCACCTACTAGGCCACAAGGCCTCTCAGTTTGCCCTGTAAATCTCTTCTTTGTCTCTGTGGTCACTTATTGTCCTATAACTAATAAAAGACACTTACAGTGGCATGAAAAACTAATTTACAGTCAATCTAGCTCATTAGAATGTCACTTGCATTGATTGTTAGCTCATTTGATTGGCATTTTTTTGGTTGTTGAGGACTGATACATTATTTTCCTGAGTCAAACAAAGTCTGATATAAGTGATTCAGAGGTCTGATCATAAGCCTACAGTGGCATAAAAGGTTTGACAACCAAAAATTTCCATTTAAGTTAATTTACTAGTGATTGATATGTTAATTTCAGGGCATGATATAAGATCTTTGAATACAATACAGCAGCGGTAAGAGCTTGTTCTAAACTTGTCATTGGTAAGTTGCTATATCTATTTGCATTTTATTGGCATACCTTGCATCTAGCAGCATTCTAGTATAAGTGTTCTAAAAGGTAGATGGTGGACTTGATTGGTGAGAAGCATTAATTCATGCTCTATAGGGTTTCTATCTTGCTCAGAAGTAGCACTGTTGCATCTAATTATAAATCAGTTTTGGTGACTGAAGTTGCACATTGTCTAAACAATAATATTGCCACTTGCATACTGTCTTTTAACTGGCATATCAGAATTGCAGAAGCTTCATATCTCTATTTCCATCAAATAGCTTAAAGGAAATACTTCGGCTGTCATTAAAGAAGTTGGCTATAAAGAAATTGCAAGTAATCATATTGCTTTCATGATCATAAGTTAAAAGGAAAAACTGTTATTATAATTTCATTTTGGTAATAAGTCACATTTGTAATCTTGCAATTACCTCACTCATAAAAGTACTTGGCAAATCAATCTCGAGAGCTGAATATTGTTGTTTAAATTGGTAATTCATGGAACTATTGGATATTGGCAACTCTTGTTTCTCACAATTACTCTAGGATCTAATTTAATTTGGCATTGTGATAATTGGAATTGCTAATTGAGAACATTAATCATCTATTATATATATCTCTTGAGTAATATATCATTTTCATCCTTTTCATTCTTGCACTTTCTGTAAAGAAACTTGGCTAAATTGCTCTGAGTTTTCTTATTACCATTATTGTCATTTTATGGTTAAATTGTATATCAAATTGTGGATAGTAATCTATCTTTGGCATATTGGTGAATTACTTTTAAGATCATCTATCTCACTTGGGCAATTATATCTTGGTTATCTCTTGCATCTTGTGGGCACTGATAAAATTGGCACTTTATCTTGTTTATAAGATTGTCTCTTAATTCATTGACTAAGTATTTTTGTCATAAGATAATCATAACTAAGTATTAAGACTATATGCAATCTTTACTCAAGAACACTCAATCATCTTGCATTGCATGATAATCTTAGATTTTCATTAATTAATTTACCTCCAAGCATAATCTTGGTTCATAGAAACATAGGAACACCCTTCATCTCTTGCTTGCTAATGCTAGACCCTCAATAGTGGTTAAAACGGTGACCTTGCAGTCGTCAGAGCCACAGTCTCTGCAGCGCAAGAGGCACCGAGTATGTTAGATTTCAAGGAGAGTTATCGTTAACCAAGACTTTGCTTGCTTCACCTTGACTTCTCTCTGCCACTTACTTTTGAGACTAACCTCAAAATAGATATGGATCAAGGGATACACTTAGTTTAGTCATATAATTAAAATCAATCAAGATCTTACATATCATCTAGATTGTATGATTTACACTTCATATAGGATAGCTAAGCATTTAAGCAGTAGTTGTTCATCCAGTCACCTCGTATCTAATTGATCTAAAGCAAGTTGTTGACATAAGGCACTGGTCTCATATAACTATCTAATCTAATCTTTTTAACTTGCTAAATCAACCAAGTGGTTAGGTCATTCGGTTGTGTCTGCTGCATTTGTTGGTTACCAACGAGTCTTGCATTTCCACATCTCATAGGGACTACCCCCCATAACCCATTATTGGGAGAAACTAGAATAGAGAGGTCAAGGATTAGAGTGACAAACCCTGACCTGAGCCATTGTCGCACTGTACCTGTACAATTTGAGCAACAACACTACTAACCAAAGGCAAGCTAGGGAGAACTGTCCTCAAGCTAAGGCTTAGAATAACTTGATATTCCCCCGTTGGAATGGCATCAATTTTGGAGGACCGCTTGAGAGATCACTAGCGTAGCTCTAGACCAAGTTTCATCAACTTTTGATGGATATAGTAAAATTTGTATGATGCCCTAGGGAGCCTACTAGGGTTAGGGATTTATTTGGAGGAAAGGAAGAAAAGAAAAAATTGTGCTGAACACTAAAGGAATATGAGGTTCAATGCCTTATCTTTTGGGCTTAATGGGGTCAAGATGCACCAAGATTTCAATTTTTCATATGCTAATGTGCATTTCCAAATCTCATAGGGACTACCCCCATAACTCATTGTTGGAAGACAACTAGAATAGAGAGGTCAAGGATTAGAGTGACAACCCCTGACCTGAGCCATTGTCGCACTGTACCTGTACAATTTGAGCAACAACACTACTAACCAAAGGCAAGCTAGGGAGAATTGTCCTCAAGCTAAGGCTTGGAATAACTTGAGATTCCCCCGTCGAAATGGCATCAAATTTGGTGACAACCCATGACCTGAGCCATTGTCGCACTGTACCTGTATAATTTGAGCAACAACACTACTAACCAAAGGCAAGCTAGGGAGAACTGTCCTCAAGCTAAGGCTTGGAATAACTTGAGATTCCCTCGCCGAAATGGCATCAAATTTGGAGGAACACTTGAGAGATCATTAGCGTAGCTTTAGACCAAGTTTCATCAACTTTTGATGGATACAATAAAATTTGTATGATGCCCTAGGGAGCCTACTAGGGTTAGGGATTTATTTGGAGGAAAGGAAGAAAAGAGAAAATTATGTTGAACACCAAAGGAATATGAGGATCAATGCCTTGTCTTTTGGGCTTAATGGGGTCAAGATACACCAAGATTTCAAATTTTCATATGCTAAGGAGCCCTAGATGATTTTCGCTAGCCTTTCTAAGTGCAAAAAATAGGCCATTAGGGATTTATACTTCGATATGAAAAATAGATGAAGTTTCAAGGCTTCTTAACCTATTAGGGCGCCTCTAGGAACATTCACTCTCCCTCTAAATGAGTAACACATGCAATATATTGATCATTCAATAAATAACATAAATTTTGCATCATTTAGGGCATGTGCAAAACAATGATAAATATTCCATGCATTAGACAAGTAAGAAGAAAAATATAACATTAAAATGAACTTACAAAAGAGACAAGAGTATATCCATTCATCATCTTCGCAAAAATAGAATCTCTAAAGACAATAACGAAAATCCAACCATCATAGTGCATCAAGAAACCCCAATTTCATCCAAGAAGAGCAAGTGAGAAAATCTTTTAGAGATACCAGTGATGATAAAATAAAATGATCATCACATCATATATATCCTCCCTAAGGGGTTTGATTTGCCTAAAAATCCCTAATAATGCTCCAAATAATAAAATAATGTGCAAAAATAACATTCCTTGGTGACAAGCCCACCAAGATAGCTCCATAATACAAAAATAAGCCTCCCAAGAGGGAAAAATAATAGATACAATAGGTCGGCCATTGGAGAGGCTTAATGGAGTCTAATGTGTGCCAAGATGAATGAATGAAATCCAAACATAGTGATAAATGAGTTGGACCCTTGATATCCAAGAAAATGACTTGTGGTGTCCCCAAATGGCTATGGGGGCACAAAACATACTCATGGGTATCCAAATGGATCGAAGAAGCTCGTATCCCATCTGTACGAGCTAGAATAATAATGCAAGCCCTCCCATTGTCTCCCATAGTGAGACACATCCTCATTTGGAACTCGGATCAACTGCCAAGCGTGTGGTGCAAGATTAGAGTCGACTGGGCAAGGTGGTCCAGGTGCATCATCATTGTCCAATTGGTGGAACATGAGCAAGAAATAGGTGGAACTGAAGGATCCCATGAAGTGGAAATTTTCTCTCTGCTACAATGGAGACCCGTGGCTCTGAACGCTCACCCTACAAATGCCAATATTACCCTCTGGAGGGCTTGGACCCTGTATAGGGAGACAGTAGAACAAACCCAAGATGAAGACCTGCTTGCAATCTTGTATAAGATCTTATATGTCCCCTCACCTTCCAGTATAACCAAACATTAGTGGAATTGAGTAAATGATCTTAGAAATCATCGAACCAAGTGGAAAATTTATGGTGGCATGTCTTTCCATAGTGGGCTTTAGAACATACAAGTGTCACAAATTTCAAGAAGGTTAACCAAGGCCCCTATTAGGTGGTATCAACCTCTAAGGAGGTGACATGTCCATGATACATCCATCAAATGGCAGGTGGCATGTGATATAATGGTGGAATGTAGTGGGGCATCAGGGGAAGGCTCCAAGCCACATGTCACGGTACAAGGGTAGCTATTATAATAAGGGAAGCCCACACTCAGGTGTATGAATGTAGAATGGAGAAATCGTGGTACATGAGTTTCCCCAACCTTTTTTTCCCACCCTTCCTCATATTCTTCTTGCCTTTTTATTGATTTTTATTTTATAACTACTCGGGGCTCTAGGGGATGACAACATGATGTGTAAGATATAGCAATGGATACCCCTTTAAGGTGAGACAGTTCATCGCCCACTGGGGGTTGGGAAAATCATGGGTTCCTTAATGATGAAAGGGGTTGATATGAAGGACCCTAGGAACCAGGGTGATGACCATAATGATAGGGGTAGAGCCCATGTGCTAAATTTGTATGTCCCGACCATATTTTGCATTTTATGGTACATTTCCTATTGAGAGTGGCCAAATTATGATTTTATTTTCTTTTTAGCTGCATTAACCTTCGGGGCATCATTCCAGGCTCGACCGAAGGTATGGACAAGGGGAGGGGGAGGCTAACTCCTTGTGGACTCGATGGACAAATGTTGACCTAGTTGGGAAATATGGTGAATGGGGTTATAATAAGCAAAGTGTTGATTTTTGTAGCATCAAAAAGTGTTCTAAGTCTAAAATTTGCTGCAGAGGCTTAGACACTTGTATTCCAAAGAACCTAGAAACCGTTTGTGGAAATTCCACTTGCTTCATGTTTATTAAAATAATTAATTATTTTGATGGGGACCCTAAGTCTAAACTTAGGGAAATTAAATAATTAAAGGGTATTAATAAAACATAGTGTGAATATTCTAGAGAACGAAGATCAAGTCATGTTTTCATCTTAGCCATCGATTAGACTTCTAATCTGGGTCGTTGATTTGTCAACGAGAAGACTATAAAGGAAGGCTTGAGGGTCATTTGGAAAACACACCGAGACACTGAATTGATCTAAGATCGAAATTTCTGGGGCGTGGTTTGCTTAGAATTTTGAATTGGATATCTGAGCAGTGAGGGGCAGAAATAGCATCTGAAGAGGAAGAGATTTTCTCAGTCCGATGGAACATCAGTGAGAGAGAGGCAAAGGTGATCTAGCCTAGCCAGCATTGAAGGAAGGGGTTGAGGCAGTGATTGCGTAAGCTCACGCAGAAGCAGCGTAGAGGAAGAGGCAGAGGTTTTTGAATTTTGCTAGTGGATCAGTTTCGAAGGCTGGAATCCGAAAAGTGGCACTGAGAGGCTGTTCCTTAGCATCCACAGAGGAAAAACAACTTGGAGGAGGGCTAACACTGAGCATGGAAGTGGGTGACATAGTGGTTGGAAGTTCCAGCATTGGATCTGCACAGAGCCTGTCTAGGGCAGTTTTTCCTTCATCCGGATCAGCCGGAGACTCAATGACTGAGTGAGGTATTTCTCACATATTCTTCTACCAATATTTCTCTCTGCAATTGCATAACCCTTGAGGTTATTCAGAGATGTATTCAAACATTGCTACCGCTAATAATAAAACCCTCAAATTTGTTGCACCATTTTTGCCGCGTTGGGTTTTTCCAGGGACTTAGTCCAAAAAAAATATGTCATATGTGTGAATGAGTTCCTTGTCTAGTTTCCTTGTTTGCTAATCAATTTTAGTGTAGGCTGGTTTAGTAGTTACTGCAATAATTCAAATCTGAATTAATTATGTAATGTAATTTACTTAATAGGAGAAGTACACTTAGTTGTTGCAATAGGATTCATTAGATTTGTTTGGATCTAGGATTTTTCACTTGGAATCAAAGCATTGATGTGAAACAGGAAGGATGGATCTGATTTTTGAAATGAAGGTCGTTGTTGCTACAGTGCAGCAAAACGAATCCATTGAAGGATTGCGCAGTTCTGGCCAGGAGGGCTGAGATTTTCGTGGTAGTCTCTCTCTGAGTGAGTCGATAGAGAGAAAGGACTTCTAGATTTGAGGTCTTGTTGAGGCAGAGGGAGCAGCGCAGAGCCTCCACGCTAAAGACAGAAGGATGCAGTCTTCTGAAGCTATTGTTGGGAAGAAAAGTGTTATAAGGAATCAACATATATTTGGGGAATTTCTTCCGCGATGATTTCCTAGCCGAGGAAATCAACAATTCTCAGTTGCTGAGCAGTAGAGGAGCTGCAAAACTTACAACTCCACCAGGGAGTGCGTAAGCCTTCCAGGGACTGTGCAGTAGGGAGAAAGAGGGAGTATATTCGACACTTTTTTGGCGGAGATGGCATCTCATGGACTTCCTGATCAATATCGGTTGGAGGGCTCCTCCAACTATATGATCTGGAAGGAACAAGCTATGTTTCTTCTAGATGATTATGATTTGAAGGTGTTCATGGAGAACATGGTAGTTGTACCTACAGATCCGGATCAAAACAAAAAGTACAAGGATGATATGGCAAAGGCGAAGAGGTTGCTCCTTGATGGTGTCAAGGACCACATCACCTCACATTTGGCTGGCAAGAATACTACTAGAGATATGTGGGTAGCTTTGCATGACCTATATGAGGCATCTTCCGAGAAATGGATGTTGTAATTGTAGCAGAAGCTTCGTATGATGCAGTTGCGGAAAGGGAAACGCATGGTTTCATACCTTATGTGGTTTCAGGAGGTTCATGACTAGTTTTCAGCAGTAGGTGCTACACCTACAGCTGAAACCATGGTACGGATGGCCCTTAACAATGTCACGGAGGAGTGGCAAGTGTTTTCCCAGTGCATATTGGGCCGGGCAGCATTACCTAGTTGGGAGCAGATGTGGGCAACTTTTCAGGAGGAAGAGTTGAGGAGAGACCTTGTCAAGTGAAAAATTGATGGCAGCAATGGAAGCGGATCGAAATCCGTCGAGGAAGAAGAGAACGCAACCCTTGCATTGAAGGGATAGCAGGCGCAACGGAAACCGAAGCGTGATGCTTCAAAGGTCAAGTGCTTCAGATGTGTCGATATGGGCCACTATGCATCTCAGTGTCCTCTGAAGAAGAAGGACAAAGATGAGAAGCATAACCTGAAGGTTGCAACCACGAGAATCGAGGAGGATGAGGTGGCCATGAGTGCCCATGCTTCTCCTAGTGAGAAGTGGGGTGATATTGAGCTGTAGTTCATCTCGAACTTCAGTTGGGCAGGATTCTTGAGGAGCCCACCTCATAGATCGTACCTTGCTACAGGAGCCCATGATCAACAGTAGTAGGATGGAGGAGTATTTAGATGGAGGAGTATTCAGATGGAGTCGAGGAGTGATGGAGATGATAGTGTAGTAGATAGTAGCGTTCATTTCTAGAGTAGCGCAGAGTAGAGATAGCAGCAGCGCAGTGCTTACACAATGCAGAGCAATAGTAGCGCAGAGCATCATAGGGACAACACAATAGCTATAAACATTCAGATTCTTCAGCACCGAGGTGCATCCATTGAACACTTGTTCAGCTCTGGGTGAGTTCATCTATTTCTCTTAGTAGTTGAGTTGCAGTGTACATGCAATGTTAGCAGCATAGTAGATGCAACACTTGAGAGGGAGTTGCAATACAGATGCAGCAGTGATAGTGGCAGTATTATGGGCAGCAATATAGTGGCAGCAGCAGTGTAGATACTGGTGGAATTTAGCAACGCAAAGGATGTTTCAGGGACAGAGCAGTATGCAACAGACATTATTGCTAGAGCACTTTCATTGCTAATAGGGCGTGTTGATTTTTGTAGCATCAGAAAGTGCTCCAAGTCTCAAATTTGGTGGAGAGGCTTAGACACTTGTATTCCAAAGAACCCAAAATCCATTTGTAGAAATTCCACTTGATTCATGTTTTATTAAAATATTTAATTATTTTAATGGGGACCATAAGTCTAAACTTAGGGAAATTAAATAATTAAAGGGTATTAATAAAACAGAGTGTGAATCTTCTAGAGAACAAAGATCAAGTCATGCTTTAATCTTAGCCATCGATTAGACATTTAATCTGGTCCATTGATTTGTCAACGAGAAGACTATAAAGGAAGGCTTGAGGGTCATTTGGAAAACACACCGAGACACTGAATTGATATAAGATCGAAATTTCTAGGGCGTGGTTTGATGAGAATTTCGAACTGCAGATCTGAGCAGTGAGGGGCAGATCCGGAGAGGAAGAGATTTTCTCAGTCTAGTGGAACATCAGTCAAAGAGAGACAAAGGTGATCTAGCCTAGCCAGCATTGAAGGAAGGGGCTGATGCAGTGACTTCGTAAGCTCACACAAAAGAAGCGCAGAGGCAGAGGCAGAGGTTTTAGAATTTTGCTAGTGGATCAGTTTCAGAGGCCGAGATCTAGAAAGTGGCATTGGGAGTTTGTTCCTCAGCATCCATAGAGGCAAAATGACTTGGTGGAGGGCTAACACTGAGCTTGGAAAGGGGTGACGCAGTGGCTAGAAGTTCCAGCACTAGATTTGCGCAGAGTCTATTTACGGAAGTTTTTCCTTCATCTGGATCAGCCGGAGACACAGTGATTGAGTGAGGTATTTTTCACATATTCTTCTGCCAGTATTTCTCTCTATAACTGAATAACCATTGAGGGTATTCAGAGATGTATTCAGACATTGCTATTGCATAATAATAAAATCCTCAAATCTACTGCACTGGTTTTCCCGCATTGGATTTTTTCAGGGACTTAATCGAAAATAAAAGTGTCATATGTGTGAATAATTTCCTTGTCTAGTTTCCTTGTTTCTGAATCAATTTTAGTGTAGGATGCTTCAGTAGTTGCTTCATTAATTCAGATCTGAATTAATTATGTAATGTAATTTACTTAAAAGGAGAACTACACTCAATTGTTGCATTATGATTCATTAGATCTGTTTGTATCTAGGAATTTTCACACAGAGGGGGGTGTTGTAGATGGTGTCGGGAAGTGGGACCACACAACCAAAATCAATGTTTCCCATGTAGTGCCAACCTTAAAGCTAGTAGCCAATAAAGGAGATCCCACGGAACTAGGATACAAGGCTAATCATCAAATTGGACAGAGGATACAAGAGAACAAACCAAGCCCACTCTTTCCGTTGAATCCCCCCACTAATACATGCCCAAAAGTGTCGATGTTAAGTAAACAAAAATAACCAAATACATAATGAAAAGAAATATGTTCAGGGTTAGAAGGCCTACCTTCAAACATATAATCATAACAGATGGACAAGGGAGCATATGGCTAGCTCAGGTGGTGGATATAGTGGCACATCGAGCTATCTAGTAGTTGCAAGGGGCTACTGGCTTCCTGCTGAGGAGCATAGATGAGAAAAACTTTCTCCTATGGATACTACCCATGGATGGTGGGTAACAGGGCCTCTTGATGACTTGAGAAACTGAGATACATCATGGATCATCCCAAAGAACTAGAACATTGGGCCTCTTTTTCTTAAAATGGAGGATTATTGATGATGTAGTAGTGGACCCAAAATGCCCCCAAGTTGACCTTGACATTTCTTGATGGGCATGCCATGATCTAGGGCCCAGATGAGGATGGCCATCCTTAGGATGATTGAGGAGGGCTTGTTGCACCAAATGGAGCCCTAACGCCGAAGGGAGGAGGAACCACGTTGCTTGCTTGACACCTTGGATGTGACATGTGGCACCCACAACTAGATTTTGGACCCTTAGAGCTAATTTGATGCATGATTTGGAGAATTTCCTCAAATGGTGGACGATCATGATGCTTGGATACATTTTCAACCTTTACTTTTCCTTGATGGAGAATTTGGATCCTAAAAGGCACATGACATCATCACATTTTTAGCTCTATATATCACATGTGTGGGCTTATAATAGAAAAGTATGTTGTAAAGTTAGTGATTTGGCTTGTAACCCCAATTTACTTCTTAGCCACTCAAAAATCAACTTGTGTAGGGGATTTTAGTTAAAAATTATGTGAATTAAACCTCATATAAATAAGGATTCACCTCACTCATTAGTTCATCATCACTTGTGGAGAACTCGGCCTCCCTTATAGATTTTTGTTTAATGAACGTGCCCTTTGGAAGGGATGAAGAACTCCCCTTCCCTAGTTGTATTGGAACATCCATTAAGGTAGTAGAGTCGAATAATACAAAATATGAAAGGGGACAATGCAAATAAGGATTCCTAAGAATGAAAGAACATGATGGAAAATTTGGAGCGAAACTAAGAATAATAAATCTTTGTTGAGGCGTTGGAGAGGACAAGAATAAGAAGACCAAGAGCATGGAAAAAGAGTTAAGCTAGATCACTATTTGATTGCAATTTCGAATGTGTTCTTACAACATATTTTCAACAGAGAAAGAGGATTAAAAGAATTTAAGGGATTTTACAAAGCTAAGAAAATTCATAAAAATGATTAAGGGAAACACCTCATTGTGTATGTGGATGTCAAGTTTCCCATTAGAGAAAATGTTTTGTATGGAAAATCCATACAATGAGTTTTAAGCATATATAATATAGAGAAACAAAATATTGAGAATAAACAAGATAATTGACAACCAAAGGATATTAGGAGTAAAAACAAGTCTAACTATTATGACAAAAAAGAAACAATAAACTATGAATTGAGATATAAGCTAATTTAACTATCATGTAAGTGAGATAGCAACTAAAATATGAAAATATTAAGTCTCATCAATATTAAACTGTAATAGCAACTAAAGAACGAATGTAAATACTGAAATAGAATGACAAATGGAATAGGGTAAGAGAATGAGACACACACTTACCTGAATGTAATCAATGTAGTGTTGAATACCTTTTTGGCATGATCTATGACAGAAGAGTGCATGCCCTCTTGGATGCGCCAACAAATGTGAATAATACAAAGTGCTAACCCTCATGTTGCATGAGGTTTATACCATAATTGAAAACCCTATGCAAGAAAATTGCATTTGGAGCATATTGATCCATTTATCCTTATGGATTCAATCATTCTAGAGATGATTGCATGTTTGTGACTTTCATCACACATGTTAGAGGCTTGTTACCCATTACCAATTGGTGACCCCTATGGGAGAAATTTTCTCCTAGATTTTTCTTCACCGATAGCCAACAGCCCCTTGCAACCACTTGATAGCTCGATGTGTTGCTATTCTCTGCCACCTGAGCAGGAATTATGTGCCCTCGCTCATCTGTTATGATCATACGTTTGAAGATGGGCCATCCAACCCCGAAGATATGATTTTTTATTATGAAATTGGGTGCTTATGCTTCCTTTTATTGGGCACATTTGGGCATGGATTAGTGGGGGGATTTGGTGGAATGAATGGAATTTGACTGTAATCTTGTTCCCTGGCCTCAACTTGGAGGGTCAATCTTGTATCCTAATCTTGTGGGATCTCCTATACTGGCTATTAGCTTTTGGAGTGGCACTAGATGGAAACCTGATTTTGGTTGTGTGGTACCGCTTCTCGATACCATATATCTCACTATCCTTTGCTCGTTACAAGCCCTTTTCACATTTTCCCCATCTAGGTCTACAATTTTCCATTGGCTCCACAAGGTGTTAGCCTCCCCTTCCCCTTGACCACACCTTGGGTCGGGCTTGGAACGATTCCCCGAAGGTTGATACAGCTAAAAATAAAGACAAAAGCATAATAAGACTACATACAATAGGAAATGTACCACAAAATTGAAAATATAGCCAAGACAATAAAATTTAGTGTGTGGGCAAAAGCCAAACATGAACCCTATCCCATATCATTATGGCCATCACATAGGTTCCTAGGGCCCTTATGAGTGTCCCTTTCATCATTAAACAACCCATGATTGTCCCAATCCCTGGCGAGGGATGAAAAACCCCACCTTAAGGGGGTAATCAATGCTATATCTTTCACATCATGCTCTCATCCCCTCGAGCCCCAACCAGTAAAATGAAGAAAAATCAATAAAAGTAAAAAGGCATATGTATAAGGGTGGAAAGAAAAAGGCTAGGGTAACTCATGTTCCATGATTACTCCTTCCTACATTCATACATCCAAGGCATGGGCCTCCTTCATCATAAATGTTTATTTATGGTAGCATAAGATGTGATCTAACCTTGTAACATTGTATATAGGCTAAGACACACATATTCCATAAAACCCAGAAACAATTTTGGAAAATTCCACTTAGAGATGATTTAATTAAATTAATTAATCATTTTTTAATATTTTCCCAAATCTAAACTTAGGAATTTGATTAATTAAAGTGTATTAATTAAATCAAGTGCGAATATTCTAGAAAAAGTCATGGATCACCTCCAAGTTAATATTAGCCCTTGATTATGTTTTAATCTTGGCCGTTGAAGAGTCAGTGAAAGATTATAAAAAGGAGGATGAGGGGCCTATGGAAAATACACTTGACACTTGAGCCATTGAGCATTTTCGAATTTGTGTGAGGCGACATAGCTTTTGATCAAGAACAAATAATTAGGGCTGGGTTTGCTAAGTGATTTGATTCAGTGATCAGATCCAGAGAGGGGCAGAAGTAGAGATTGGTCAGGAGGGCCAAGAATACATTTCAGAGAGAGGCAGCATCAACGCAAGAGAGAGACAGAGAATTTTCTGGCTAGGGTGACGCAGTTACCGCAGAGAATCATGCAGAGCCAGCGTAGTGTCTCTTGGAGTTAGTCCGGAGAAAGATAGAGGCTGGGGTTCTGAACCATGAGGGCCAAGATCCAACTTCAGATCAGCCAGATCAGCTACAGGAAGGGGTGGCGTAGTCCCTCTAGCTTTCCTATGCAGGCTTACACAGATCCAGCATAAGCAATCACGCAGAGGCAGTGAGGGCTTCATTAGCGCTGTTTTGATCAGCCGGAGACTTGTTGAGTGAGGTATATCCCACAGTGATTTTTGCTGTCTATATTTCTGTAAAGGGTTTGTCGGATGTTGGCACCCTAGTTGTATTCAAGATTCTACTCCTTAATAATACAAACCCTCAAATCTGCTGCACCAGTTTTCCCAAGTTGGGTTTTTCCGGGGACTTAGTCCAAAAATAACTGTGTTAATGTGGTTGCTATTCATTGAGATTTGTTCAGATTGTTTTAGCACTTAGATTTATTCGCAGTATTATTTGTGTAGACTGCTTTAGTAATTACTTTTTTATTTCAATGTAATGAAATAATTATCAAATAATAGGAGAAGTAATTCAGATTTGTTGCAGTAAAAATCCAGATCTAGGATTTTTCACATGGTATCAGAGCTTATTTAAGTTGAAGTGCAGGAGAAACGAAGAGAACCAACAGATCAACACTGTAGAGTCTGGGATTTGCATAAGCAACAGTAGACCCTCCCAGAAAATTACGTTGTCCAGGCCAGGAGGGCATTCCAATGCAGAAAAGGCTCCCTCTGGGAGAGTTGACAGAGGGGTAAGCTTTTCAGTTGTAGAAGAGGCAGCATAGCTGAAGGACGCAGTTACTGCACAGCAGTAAGAGCTGGTGCATAAGCATCAGAAAATTCTGGAAAACACAGTTGGGGGTTTCTTAATCTCAGAGGGTTTGTTACTCAAAGGAACTCAGTTTTTCCCGTGCAGAAGCAGAAGAAGATAACATTTCCCTTACATCAAAAGGGCAACAGAAGCAGAAGAAGAAAGATTTATCCAACTGCTTCCGGTGTGGAGAAATGGGGCATTATGCCACACAATGTCCTCTTAAGAAAAAGGATATAGAGGAGAAGGAAGATCCACATGCAAAGCTGCCAAGATTGAGGCAGAGAAAGATTGTGCTATGTCGGCTCATATTCCAAAAGGAGAAAAGTGGGTTGATTTGGATTTGTAGATCCAGAATCTACAAGGAGGCGGGATCCTGGAGTATTTCCGAACTCTTGGATCACATGTGAGTTACAACAGCAGTTACGACAACCTAAAGACAGTAGCAGGATGGACAGTTGCAGCAGAAGATGATGAGATGATGCAGTGGCTAGCAGTACTAAAGCCGGATCAGCGCAGAGAGGGAGCAGCAGTTGAGCAGCAGCAGCGCAGTGCACACTGGTGCAGCGTAGTGCAGAGTAGTGCTCATGCAGTGTAGAGAAAAAACAACGTAGTATTTTCATAAAGCTAGTACATAAACTAGCAGCAGTCAGTCTCATTCTTTAGTTGCAGATTTACTTGTCCAATTTCGGATGTTTTTCTGTTGAAATTAGCAACAGTGCAGCAGTGAAGCAACAACAGTTTTTGAACAGCAGTAGCAGCATAGTGCACAGATGGTGGAGCGCAGATCAGAGTAGTGCTCACGCAATGTAGAGCAGTGCTCACATAGTGCAGCAGCATGGTGGCAGAATTTAGAGGGAGTTGCAGTACAGTGGCAATTAGAAGCAGTATGAAGAGGCAGTAGCAATAAAGATGCAACATTCTTTTTTGCAGTGTTGATGAGCAGCATCAACAGCACAACAGAGATGTTACATAAGTCAGATCAGCAACACATTGAGTTGTTTTGCTAGAGCACTTTCCTCGCTAAGAGGGAGTGTTGATTTATCTTAGCATCGGATGTGCTCTAGCCTTGTAACTTTGTATGTAGGCTAAGACACATGTATTCCATAAAACCCAGAAACGGTTTTGGAAAATTCCACTTAGAGATGATTTAATTAAATTAATTAATCATTTTTTAATGTTTTCCTAAGTCTAAACTTAGGGAATTTGATTAATTAAATCAAGTGTGAATCTTCTATATAAAGTCATGGATCACCTCCAAGTTAATCTTAGCCCTTGATTATGTTTTAATATTGGCTGTTGAAGAGTCAATGAAAGATTATAAGAAGGAGGATGAGGGGCCTATGGAAAATACACTTGGCACTTGAGCCACTGAGCATTTTCGAATTTGTGTGAGGAGACACGGCTTTTGATCAAGAATAAATCACTAGGGTTGCGTTTTCTAAGTGATTTGATTCAGTGATCAGATCCAGAGAGGGGCAGAAACAGAGATTGGTCAGGAGGGCCAAGAATACATTTCAGAGAGAGGCAGCATCAACGCAAGAGAGAGACAACACGGTTTCTGGCTAGGGTGATGCAGTTACTGCATAGAATCACGTAGAGCCAGCGTAGTGTCTCTTGGAGTAAGTTCGGAGAAAGATAGAGAATGGGGTTTTGAGCCAGGAGGGCCAAGATCCAGCTTCAGATCAGCTACAGGAAGGGGTGACGCAATTCCTCTAGCTTGCCTATGTAGGCTTACGCAGATCCAGTGTAAGCAATCATGCAGAGGCAGTAAGGGCTTCATTAGCACTGTTTTGATCAGCCGGAGACTTGCTGAGTGAGGTATATCTCATAGTCATGTTTGTTGTCTAGATTTCTCTAAAGGGTTTGTCGGATGTTGGCACTCTAGTTGTATTCAAGATTCTGCTGCTTAATAATACAAACGCTCAGATTTGCTGCACTGGTTTTCCCAAGTTGGGTTTGTCTGGGGACTTAGTCCAAAAATAACAATGTCAATGTGGTTGTTTTTCATTAAGCTTTGTTCAGATTGTTTCAGCACTTAGATTTATTCTGCAGTATTATTTGTGTAGACTGCTTCAGTAATTACTTCGATATTTCAATGTAATGAAATAATTACCAAATAATAGGAGTATTAATTCAAATTTGTTGCAGTAGGAATCCAGATCTAGGATTTTTCACAATAAATACCCTTGTACCATGGCATGTGGCTTAGAGCCTTCACTCTTGCCCCCTATCTATTCCATCACTATTTCACATGACACCTGTCATTTGATGGGTGTACCATTGACCTGTCACTCACTTAGAGGTTGAAACCAGATAATAGGGCCCTTCATTAACCTCTCTTGTCAAGGAAGATAATATATGTACATGTTCAAAGCCCATTTGGAAGGGCATGCTACTATGAAGGGTCCACTTTTTCCCATGATTAGCAAGCTTATTTACTAAATTGCATTAATGAATTATTGTATTGGAAGGTGAAGAGATGCATTGGATCTTATACAAGATTGTAGATGGGTTCTCATCTTGGACTTGGTCTCCCTATATGGATCCAAGCCATCCTAAGGGTCATAATGGAACTTGTAAGGTGAGCGCTGAGAGCTATGGGTCCCCAACCATGCAAAGAATTAATTGCTATACCGTGGGCCTCGTCAGCACCACCACATTGCTTGTTCATGCCCTAGTTATACAAAGGTGATGATGCACTCGAACCATTTTTCCCAACATGATACACATTGTACCAACACTTGGTAGATGATGCAGGGCTACGCAGTCTGAGGAGGATCTGCTGGTTCAGCCACAACGACCTACGGATAATGGCTATAGTGCCTCTCCAAGGCACAAGGATCCTAAGGATAGCTTTTCCGAGGAAGTACAAGAAGGAGAGCAGGTGAATCCACCCACCACCAGTGGAAGGATGAGCAGAGAACTACAACAAACTCTCAGGGATGCAAAGGAGTTTTTTGGAGCTCCTAGAAATGAGAAGAGGGAACACATGCAGCGAGACAGATACTGGGCATTAGTAGAATAGGTTGGAGAACCCTCTAGTTTTCAGGAGGCAGCTCAGCATTAGGTGTGGATAGATGTTATGGTGGAGTACAGCTCCATCATGACAAATGATGTCTGGGAAGTAATTCCAAGACCTCCGAACAGGACGGTTGTAGGTTCGAGATGGATCTACAAGATTAAATATGTTGCAGATGGCAGTATAGAGAAATTCAAAGCCAGGTTTGTGGCTAAGGGGTATGCATAAAAGGAAGGGATCGACTATGAACAAAAATTCGCCCCTGTAGCTCGGTATACTTCAATCATATTCGTCATATCCCTTGTAGTGCAGATGGGATGGGAAATTCACCAGATGGATGTCAAGACTATGTTCTTGAATGGGGTGATAGAAGAGGAAGTGTACATAGAACAACCAGAGGGCTTTGAGACACATGAGTAGAAAACTCATGTATGCAGGCTTAAGAAAGCCTTGTACTGACTGAAGCAAGCCCCTAGAGCTTGGTATGGGTGAATTGACAGCTACTCGCAGAATATGGGAATTGTCAAAAGTGACGTAGATCCCAACCTCTACTATATGAGATTAGGGGTTGAGCCTCTAATATTGGTGTTATATGTAGATGATTTGTTTCTGACTAGAGCATCTAGGCTCATCAAAGACTGCAAGGAAAATCTGGGTACAGAATTCGACATGAAGGATCTAGGGCAGATGCACTATTTTTTGGGTTTGGAAGTTTGGCAGCAGAATGGACAAATATTCCTTGGGAAAGGAAGATATACTACAGAGATTCTGAAGAGATTTCAAATGGAGGACTTTAGACCCATGGCTACACCAATGATTACAAACTAGAAGAAAATCGACACATTTGAGGATGATGAGGTTGATCCTACCTTGTATAGGCAGCTCATAGGATCATTGATGTACCTGATCAACACTAGACCAAACATCTGTTATGCCATGAATAACCTCTGTCAGTTCATGGTAGAACCAAGGAGGGCTCACTAGGCAGCAGCCAAACATGTTCTTGGATACTTGAACGGGAAAGTCGAGGTTGGATTGAGGTACAACAAGGGCAATGAAATCCTGTTGACTGGGTTCACTAACACAGAATTGGCTAGAAGTCCAGTAGATCGAAAGAGTACCAGTGGGTGCCCCCACACCCATTGGGAACACCACAAGTTTATTATTTGGAGAACAATGGACCAACCCTTTGTCCACCAATTTTGGGAGTCGTATTTGTCATTATGGTACCTATGGACTTCATCAGGTTTCTTAGAAGGCTCAACGACATGCACTATTGCTCATTCAACCCCTTAAGAGCCTTATTATTTTGTTCATGAGATAGTTTTGTGTGCTTGTCACCAAAAGTTAGTCATTTTTCACATTATTTTATTCTAGGGGCTAATGTAGGTCTAATTAGATAAATAAGACTCGTTAGAAGTGTATAAATAAAAGTGATGTGAATTCATTTTAGCATCATCACTTGGATTGGACTTGTATCTCTTTAGATAACTTCACTATCCTTCTTGGAGGACGAATTTTTGGAGCATGGAATGAATTTTGATGTTTGGATTATTTTCTCGTCTTGGAGCTTCTTGATTGGAAAAGTTTTGATGGTTGGATATACTCTTAATACATGTAAGTGTAATTTAATGCTATTCTTTACTTCTATTTTTGTCACATACATTGTTGCTGGGATTTCGCTATCCTAGGGCTAATTAACTGCATCCATTTATGTGAAGTTGTGGAAATTTTGTTTCTGGATAGTGATTCTTATGTATGGGCCATGTATTATGAATGAATGTTCCTAGAGATGCTTCATCATTGAAATTCATCTTAATAAGCCATCCATTTTGCAAAACGAAGTATAAAGCTTTTGAAGTTGCTTTCGTTGCTTCCCTAATGCCATGTGAAGTTGTATTTGAGGCCTCCTTGACATAGAAAATTCAGTACCCATAGTCATAATTACTCTGGACTCCAAATCTCTTCCAAAGGATTAGGCACTGGTCTTCCATAGGTGATCACCTCCAAGCTTATTTCTTTCGCCTTCCCCTCTTCTCTAGGCCTACCCTACATAGTTCACCTAGGGCATCAATTATCTCACAATCCAGCCATTCAAACACTTCAATTTTTGGTCCACAACAGCGCTGGTGTGTCCTCAAGAAGCCCTCCAAATTTCATGAGATTCTGACGATGGAATCTTGATATATCGCAAGCCCTAGCTTGAAGACTAATTCTTTCCCTTGGTTTCCTTAGGCTAGAAACCTTATTGGGATCCTTGAAAATTATTTTGTTGGTCCCTTTCTCCCTCCGGATTAGGTCAAGTATATCATTGGTTGCTAATCCCTACCCCCTTGACCTAATCATGGGTCCAATTGGTCCCATTTGGTCCCATACCTTATTAAGGATAATTCTTCAAAGATCACTTGGAATCCAAGCCTTCACAATAATTTTAGGGTTTTAGGACCTCCATTATAAGATACATACCCTAAATCTTGAAATTTTCCTTGAGCCCTTCCATGAGAGCCTTCAACCTTGCCTTCCAAATTAAGCAAGCTATACATTTGAGCCTCTCTTGTGAATAGTGTTGATTTTTGTGTAGCTTGGGAGGTACTCCAAGCCCTGGGGTTCGAGGGTTGGAGGTCAAATTCCCACGAATGGGCTTGTGGGATTGAGAACCAAGCTTGGGGGTTTTGCACCCATGGTGATTTGGGCCAAAAACTTGATGAAGATACCACATGTGATGGATGAGGATTATAGTTCTTGGCGATACGATTCTAACACAACGAGAATCGTCCGAATTTGAGTTGTCGTTAGAGAGAAATGAATTTTTGAAGTTGACAAGGTAATTATTCGTTACCAAGTCATGTAGGCTTGGTGTAAAAGGGCGCCAATAGATGTGTCTCTTCAAGTAAATTTGTGGAGGCCTAAAGTCTATAAATTGGAGGTGTCTGATCCTCATTTTAGCATCCATTTGTGAGCAATACACTCAAGGAGCAGCTCTGAAATTTTCATCGAAGAAGAAGCAGCTAGAGGAGCCTAAGGGACAGCGTGAGGAGGTCTAGAACAGCATGGGGAAATTCTGATGTTGTAAGTGACATCAAGTTGAATGAGGGGATGTTTGAGGCATGTTTTGGAGCTATCTTAGGTTCAGATTGAAGGGCTGAGGAGGACCGCAGCAAGCGAGGAATAAAAATGCTGAAAAAGACAAGGTGTAGTGTAAGGTAAGTCCGTTTGTTGTAGGTGACAAAAAATTGATTTAGGGATGCTTGTGGGCAATTTTAGTGTTGTTTTGGGTGCCATATGCTGGGCAGAAGAGGCTGCAGATAAGGAGCAAGGGACCTTGTTGTTTTAAGGGTTGTTGGTGAAGGATTGGTGGAGGACAGTTACCATAGTCGACTGCTGGGCTAGGCCGCAGGCCATAACCAACAGTTGGAGGCCTAAGGAGTTGCGTTCAGGGTGGATTGCAGCCATACAAGGCAACATAGGTGTGGAGGACTCTCTCTAGAGTAGACCGTAGTCTTTTTGGAGGCTAGTTGTTGAGTTGTGAGGAGGTTAATGGCAGCGTGGTGTGCCCTAACCAGTGGTGCAACAATACAACAGTGCAACATCATGACAACAACATTTGTGGAGGTGTCTTGGGTCAAGGTGTGACCGGTTTGGATCGTGTTTGATGAGTATCCTATTGGTTCCATGTGGATGATCTCCTCAGGAGGTGGAGGATCTTCCTAGGAGCAGAACCAATAGTATATTTTTGGGTCTAAGTGTTGACCATTGCTTGGGTCAGTTTGTGGGTTGCTTGTAGGAGGCCTTAGCAGTTTTTTGGAGGAGCCCACGTGGACTGTTGGAAGGCCTACCAAGTAGCCAAGGTAACAACAGGTACATTAGATCGGAAGGCAAGAGGACAACAACAAGGTATATTGTAGATGGACCCGTGTATGATGGATTGATGGTGTCCTAGGCGAGGACACATTGAGGTGCCTAGATTTATGCAATAGATCCTCTATTGCAGGGCAAAGGGCGGATTGGTGGAGTCTGTGGACAACCATGTGTAAGGGTCTCCCAGGTGAGGGGACGCCTTAACTAGGAGCAGATGCTACAGCGTGGACTTGGTCTCTCGTGGATTGTTGGAGGGTAGCGTCAGAGAGGACCAAGTGTGGACGAGATTGGGCACTTATAGTCTGTTGGAGGACAACGTGATAGTTGTTGATTTGTGTTAGCATTGTATGTGCTCTAAGTCAAAAAAAAATTAGAGGCTTAGACGCATGCATTACAGAGAACCCAGAAATTGTTTTGGGAAATTCCACCCAAAAAAAATTTTATTTGATAAATGAATTATTTTTAATGAGGACCCTAAGTCTAACTTAGGAAATTAAAATAATTAATGGGTATTAATTTAACCTGTGGGTGAAACTTCTAGAAAAAGCATATCAATTCTAAATGTAATCTTAGACCTTGATTAGAGATCTAATCTCGGTTGTTGAAGTCTCAACGAGAAGACTAAAAAGGAAGGCTTGAGGTTCATTTGTTAAATACACCGAGATGGAGAAAGAATCCAGAGATCGAAATTCTTTAGTGAGTAGTGCTCAGGGAGAAGATGAATCGAGAGGATTCTCGCAGAGAGGGGCAGTGATTCCGATTGGAGATTTTCCTGAGCCAGAGAATACACAGCAGGGAAGACAGAGAGCAGTACCAGCAGAGGTAGCGTAGAAGCTACACAAAGACTGTGCAGAGCCAGCAGTGGCAGCGCAGTAGCCCAAAGGAGGTTCGAGTTTCAACTGAGGATCAATCAGATCCAGTGCCGAAAAGTTGGGGTGTGAGACCGGAAGGGGCCAGAGGGTCAGATCCAGCCAGCAGAAGAGCTAGAACACAAAAGCCACGCAGTCCCCACGCATAGTGATGTAAAGACTACATAGTGATTGCGTAGAAGCAGTCGAGGGCTTGCCATCCGGGGTTTTGTCCAGTTGGTTTTCCAGTGTCAGTGTGAGGTTTTTCTCACTAACTCTTTGTCAGTCATATTCTCTACAGGGATAGCCAGAAAGGCAACCTAGATTGTATTCAAAAAATTACTGCATAATATATAAACCCTCAGATCTGCTACACCGGTTTTCCCGCATTTGGTTTTTCTGGGGATGTTTGCCCAAAACTAACGGTGTCAAATGTGTCTATAATTTCTTCTTGTTCAATTTTATTTCCACACTTGTATTTTTCCGAAGTTTATATAGTGAAGTTTGTAATGTGTTTAATTCGATGTTTCCATAGCAATAATCTAAATAATTAATTTATCAGTTAGAAGAATTAATATCAGTTGTTGTAATAGGATTACAGATTTGAAATTTTCACAATAGTGTCCATGTTGGAGTCGTAGTGCAGTACTTTGATGGAAAAAGGTGACTGCTAGCCTGGGAGTTGTTGGAGCTCAAGGGTCTGATCAACCAGGACCAGGATTGTGGAGCCCGAGACTTGCATGTGGAGAAGGACTTCTGCAGCAGATGATGGGCAGTCCTCCTAGCCCGTGTTCATTGTGGGAGATGGACATCTTGCAGTGATAGGTGGCAGCCCTCCGTGCCCTATGTTGGTCTTCATCATTGCAGCGCAGGTGGACCATAGTGGGTTGAATTCCCTAAGTAGCTAAGGAGCAGCAATGGGCAGGTTGAGAGTTGTTCACAAATGGAGCTGTGAATAACTAGACAGGAGTCTAGATGTGTGTGCCCTTGATGGACGAAGGGACAACTAGAGAGCAGATTGGACAACTGAGGTTCAGTTTCCTGATGGACTTGGATCATTGATAGAGGCAGGAGCTATAGAGGGAGTCTAGCCTCAGAGGGAGCAACCCTATGGAGGTTGGGGATATTCAGCTTCAGATGTGACGAGGTAGAGGCACTACCGAGATTGCTAGATTGATTCTATAGGGTATGCAGCAATGATGGATGCCAAATGGGCCAGTGTCGTCGACGGAGATGATGGTTGCTTCCTAAATTTGGAAGTACCTCCCTCGCTAAGAGTGAGTGTTGATTTTTGTGTAGCTTGGGAGGTACTCCAAGCCTTGGTGTTCAAAGGTTGGAGGTCAAAGTCCCATGACTGGGCTTGTGGGATTGAGAACCAAGCTTGGGGGTTTTGAACCCATCATGATTTGGACCAAAATCGTGATGAAGATATGGCATGTGATGGATGAGGATGATAATGATCGGCGATACAATTTCAATGCATTGAGAGTTTTCTGAATCCGAGTTGTCGTTAGAGAGAAATGAATTTTTGAAGTTGACAAGGTAATTATTCGTTACCAATTCATGTAGCCTTGGTGTAAAAGGGTGCCAATAGATGTGTCTCTTCAAGTAAATTCGTGGAGGCCTAAAGTCTATATATTGGAGGTGTTTGAACCTAATTTTAGAGTCCATTTGTGAGCAATACACTCAAGGAGAAAGCTTGAAATTTTCAGAAGAAGCTGCTGCAGGCGGAGGAGCTCATAAGGGATGTCAGGAGGAGGTATAAACAGCGTGGGGAAATTTCGATGTCGTAGGTGACAACCAGTTGAATGAGGTTGTTTGAGGCATGCTTTTGAGCTGTTTTAGTCTGTATTGAAGGGTGAAGGAGGACCGTAGCAAGGGAGCAACAACAAAGTTGGAAAGCCAGTGGCACTGTCACTAAGTCTCGTTTTGTCGTAGGTGACAGCAAATTGATTTAGGGATGCTCGCGGGGAAATTTTAGTGTTGTTTGGGTGCCATGTTTTGGGCGTAAGAGGACGTACAGACATGAGCAAGGGACCTTGTTGTTTTAAGGGTTGCTGGTGAAGGATTGATGGAGGACAATTACCACAATAAACCCATTGGCCAGGCCGGCAGCCACAGCCAACAGCCTGGAGGCCTAAGGAGCTACGTTCTGCAGGAAGCTGCACCCATACAAGGTGGCATAGGTGTGGAGTGACCTCTAGAGACCACTATTTTTGGAGGCTATTTGGTCGACTTACAGGAGTGTTGGCAAGGGGCCCAAGTTCGCAATGATACCCAAGACACCGCACCAACCATGTTTTTCCCTGTGTCTTCCACAATTTCATATGATAATTAAATATTTTTCATAACTTTTTAATTCAATGTATTCTACAAAGACAATTCGCGACAAAGATGAAAAGGCCACCAACCTTAATCGCCATCTTATTTTTTAATAACCTAGAAAACCTTAAACAAACATCTTTAACGTATTCCGGACTTTTACCTCATCGTTAAACTCCATAACTAAGGTCTCCAAACTCGACACATTAAAGTCAACTATACGTCCTAGCTGCCTCCACCTTTACAATCGTTTTTTAAAATAAAATGTAGCCGCCATACCTTAGGTTAACCTCCGTGCTACTCAAGGCGACTACCGTTACGATGCACCTTCTCCAAATCAACCGTAAGTATCAATATCGTACCCAGTCTTTGGTCGATAAGCACGTTACGCACGCAGCGGGAGGTGGTTTTTCAACCCTCACCTCTCATGCCACGTGTCGTATCTTTTTCATGAATCGGCCGCCATCGGTAGAAAACCGCTTGCTCCACAAAAGCGGTGTGATGCAAACCGGAAACCGCCGTCACCTGCTCACTCCAAACCGTTCACCGTTCCTCTCGTTCATGTATTCGCTTTCTCCACTCCCGAAAGCCCCACCCCGGCTCGCTGCGTGCGTGTTTCGTCATTTCTAGTCAAGAGGTTCTCTCTGCGTAACACGATGCTTTTTCACACACAACTTTCTTTTCCTCGTTGCTCTTTCGATTGGCTTACTCGGCGTACAGTTCCGCCATACATAAATTTTTGCGGCTATGTTTACGTTGCTCACAAGTATCAGATAATAACCACAAGCCCAATAACAACTTCAATCAATCCGTACAAACATGATCAACCACCGGACTCTACCGTTATAGAATTCATACTCTCATCAAGAACACACGGATTATTCATATCGATAACCCAACAATCCTCCACACAAATCACATGCAATCCAACCTTTTTCAAAGGAATTAAACTCTCACCGTACAGCTACCACGTAATTCTTATCTCGCAACTCCATCCTTAAGTGAAGATCGTATTCACCCTACTCACAAGTCAATTTACTTGGGCGCTCAGCAGTAACTCACTCAACTGTATACATACAATCTCAAATTGCGTAGTACATATTTATACATTTTTTATACAATTTCTTTTACACATTCAAAAGTAACCATTGAAATTCAAAGACATTCAAATGGTTTAATCCCATCTAACAATACTTAATTCAAAGACAGTTTTTCCATAAACGGATATATATATATATACAAGCGATAAATCTCTGGAAAACAAATTTCACATCTTCAAGGACGGGCCGTATATTCATCCGTGGCTAATATCCTCCTATTCTCGTTGAAGAGGTTCTCTCTCTCCTCCCCCTCGTTCCTTATCTAACCTCAGAATATACTTATACAAACAACAAAGAACTTCAGCATTCCAATTCCCGAATCCAGACTCAATAACCTAATTAATCCTAAACTGACTCGTATTCCTATCTCCACCAACTTCTCATGTTCTCAAAATGACTTGAGGATAATTACACTTCTTACCAAAATATTCAAAATATTAATATTTACAATAATATTTAAGAACATGGGACCCCTCTATGTCTACTTATGTACAAAGTACTTTTGAGCTCAATGCCCCCGCACCGATCCCAAGCTTCAAATTTTTCATGGTCTCTCGATCATGTGCCTTTCGTCTCCGCTTCAGGATCCCATACTTGGTTTTGTCGTTGTCCATCACCGCATCATTCTTCGTTAACCAACCTTCTCCAAGTCGTACTGCACCCCGTAACCGTCTTCACCATGCTTTCACAATTTGCCATTGTCTTTCCCCGCTGAAACTCTCCGTTTTCCGGGCCGTTGTCTCCACGCTCCCCGAGTCACTCTCATCACCGCTCGATGCACTAAATTCCATGTCCACCTTATCCTCCGGGTGGGAAATTATTCTCCCTCTCATTGGCCGCCCAACTAGCTATCAATATGTTTACTACTTCGCAAGTGTCATCCTCCATGTTGCACTGCTCCACCATGGGTGTTGTCGTCGCCAATGTTGCTCGCGCAACCAACCCTGAATATCCCCTAGGATATTTCTCCCTGGCAGTACCCTTTCTTTGTTCATCTCATAAATTCACCTCGTAAAACAATTCACCATTTAATTTCCTACCGCAGTGACATACTCGTCCAAAGATACTAGTAAACAAAATTTGATTCTCGCAAGCTAGTATCTACTCCTCTTTCTCCGCTACCTTCGGCATCCTCGCTCCAGGGTCTCAATCCCTTTCTTCTTCTTCAAATGCTCTTAGTGAACAACCCGGCACCATTTCTTCCAGTGGTTTTTGTTGCACATCTTCAATATGCCGGAAGTTAGACTTAGCATTTTTTTTTTCTTTTTGTGGGCAAATCTTCATGAATTGCTTCTCTTCATCCTCCGATGGATTCGGAAATCAACTCGAAGTCTCTTCCAGCTTTTCTTCTCATATTCTACCGCACGGAATGCTGATTCCTCCTCACTCGCCAGCCTTTTAAAATTTGTTCTCCACCGCCTTTGGCCCACCGCCCAGCCAAGTCTTCTCTGCTGAAAATTCTCTCGCATATGAGACATGGTTGTCTCATCCTCCTTCACAACAGCTTTTTCTCAAGACAATTCTAAAGGATGAATTGCCTTCTCGCATCACTCGAAGGCTGTTGCATAAACCTATTGTTGTTAAAACCATGAGACCCAATGGTCTCAATTTACGACCTCGGTCACCAATTCTTCCGCATTTCTAAGTCCGGTTCAAGGCCTTAAATCCTCTATCATCTTTCTCTACACATGATCATCAGCAGAAAGTTCCAATGCTTCAATGCTTCTTTTCTTCTCGACAACACATCGCATGTTGCGTAACTCCTTCTAAATCCTTCTCACGCATCAAAGACGCTGACCGCATCCTTCATGAGACTGTCAACTAGCCTCACTTTTTCTTCCATCATCTCCGCTTCCGCGAACTCCATCCATGAAGATCTTCCCCGCTTCTTGCTTTCCAAACTCACTTATCCAAAGGCATAGGTCCTCTCGCTCCTCCACCTTCTTCTCCGAGAATCCAACCTCCTATATAACTCAACAACTTCCATAGGAGCAGATTTTGGAACCTTACACAACCCTTTATGCCCTCTCGCTATTCTCCTGACCAATCTCTTCCGTTGGCCCTTCTTCTCTCACCTTCCGTACCCTGCTGGATATCTTCATTTAACTCTTCCGTCTTCATCTCTTCCTCGAGATCTCACTATCTCAAAGACATTGATCCGAATAACTTTTATTCACTGCTCCTTCTCACCAACAAACTTTGAAGCTTGTTCATCTTCCGTGCTGGTGTACCTGCAAACACACACAACTTTTTAGTTTTTCAAATCACAAGACCTTTCGCCCTGGTCGCTTCCTCAAGCACTTTTTTGAATGGTGTCCGCACATGGAATCTTCTGGGCTTCATTTTTATTTCAAGAACTTAGGTTCTTCTTCCTCCGTGGAGTCCGTCATCACCTCACATTTGTTAGACTCAAGAACACAAGCCACATCATCCGGACTCTGTCCAATAACTTAGGAATTCCTCAATTACTCTCTTCTTCAAGACAAGATTCTTGTCACCAAGTCTTCACTATGTCTCACAAGATCTCTTTGTGTCTCCACTCTTCATTCCGTGCTCGTTCGCTTCACAAGCAGAAATTTCTTCTTTCAACTCAAATTACTTCCAGTTCTTCTCTCAATGTATGAAATCTTTCTTTGCTCAATCTCAACTATAATGGTTGTTTATCGCTACTCTTCTTCCTCATGGAGCTACAACCAACTCTCTGGCTTTCTTCATCCTCAATTTCAGTCCTGCTAAACTCTTCTCATCCCTGCCTAATTCTTTCCTCATTCTTCATCCGTGGATTTCTTCTTCATGCCATTTGCTTTGGCATCTTCACTCACTCTTCCGCTCACATTTCTCCCAACCTCCGCAATCTCTCGTAGTCTCCGCTATGGCCTTCTCGTAGCCATTCTCTTCTCTAGGAGTTCTTTCACTCACAAGCCGCACTTGCTCTCGCAACAAGAAGCTTCCTCGTCGCGTCCCTACCCTCACCAAGCATCTCTCCGAGCTCCCGCTTGGCGGGCGACCGGTCCCCTTTCTCTCGGAGGAACCTTCTAGGCTTCCACTCCCGCAACTTCTCTCGAAGAACACCCCCGTTCTCTCGCTCATCCAACCCCCTCGTTGGGAATCTTCCGTGTTCGCTACGACCTTTCCGCACCCTAATCCTCATTGTGATTCTTCTATCGTTCCGCTCTCAAAGCTTCTATCTACTTTCACCGTAGGGGACAATTTTCAATTGTCTCGCATCGACTTTCGTTGGTATCATCCTTCAATCGCAGTTACCACTACTCACTTTCTAGAGAACATCGCAATTGTCCTCTTTGCTCCACCAGACAGCCTACCACTACCACCTTCACTATCAAACTTCCGTTTTCAATTTTCAATAACCATAATTTCAATTCCACTCAAACTTCCGTATCACCCCAGACTGACCGCAAGATCATGATCATGTTCCCTCCACTCACCGAAACTCGTTTGCATCAGTTCTGGCATCTTGTCGGCCGATCTTCCTTCTTTTTGTCCGTGGTCCTCCAATTGAACGTAATTTCGTGTAATCACCTTCCATCGTATTCGTAGTTGTAATTTCACGCTTCCACAAGTCCTGCCTTCCGCATTATCAAACTTGACTTTCTACAAAAAGAGCTATTCTCGAGGCTCTAATACCACTTGATAAATTCGAGGATACCCAGACATCTCGTTTTTTCCTTGTGTCTTCCACACCTCTTACGGCTAGATACTGTAATATTTTCCACAACTTTTTAATTCAATGTATTCTACGAAAGACAATTCAACAAGTAAACATTTAGTGTAAAACAATTCCTTCAAATCTTTAATCATTGATTCATTTTTAACAACTCAGTAAAATACCAACAAAACATCTTTAACGTATTTTCCACTTTTATTCTATCGTTGAACTTTATAATTAACGTTCCAACCTTGCCACATCAAAGTCAATGTTAATAAACTCAGTTTGTCCACCTCACAATCTCCAAGTTGTTTAAATAAAAATGCAAGGTCAAGCCAACACCTTAGGTTAACCGTGCTACTCCGACATATCACCATGCGTATGCACCTTCCTCCAAATCAGACCCGTATGTATCAAATATCTACCTTCAGTCTTTGCCTTCATAAGTTACCGTGTTGGAGCATGCCGCGTTGGAGGCGGTTTTTCAACCTCACTGCCACGTTTCCATCTTTTCTATGGAATCGCTGCGATCGGAGCAGAACCGCTGCTCCAAAAAGGATGTAACCTAAACCGCTCGTCACCGTTCACCTCCCAAACCGCCTTTCAACGTTCTTCCGGCCACGGTTCCGCTTCTCCACTCCAGTTCCACTTAGCTTCCGCCATATGTTCCACCCACGGGCTGAAGAGGTTCTCCTCTTCACAGAATTTACTAGCAGCTTCTTCACATTATGCCCTCGTTCCCCGCGTTCATCCGCCACTCCGATGATAGCTCCGCCTACAGACAACTCCGTCGAAGAGTGTTTTATAATGCTCACAAGCATTGGATAATTAACCACAGCTTGCTAACAACTTCAATCGATCCGTACTTGTCATGATCAACCACTCTGGATTCTTAATTACAGAATTCATACTCTCATCAAGAAATATACTTGATTATTCATATCGAAGAATCAACAATCCTCCACATGTATCACATGCAATCCAACCTTTTCAAAGGAATTAAACTCTACCGTATAGCGAACACAGAATTCTTTATCTCATAATCGATCCTTACGTTGATCGATTTACCTCAATTTCACAAGTCAATTTACTTGCAAATGCTTTGCGCAGAACTCACTCCAATCAAGGCACATACAATCTCAAATTGCAGAGTACATATTTACACATTTTTATACAATTTCTTTTTACACATATCCAAAAGTAACCATTGAAATTCAAAGACATCTGTGTGGTTTAATCCCATCCGTACACACTTAATCTGTGTTACGCTTCTTCCATAAACGGACATATATATATATATATATATATACAAGCGATAAATCTCAAAACAAATTCTTACAACTTCATGACGGGGCCGTATATTCAATTCGGTGGCCATTATCCTCCTATTCGTTGCCGAGAGTCTTCACCTTCTCCAAACTTCTCCTCCTCTCTCGTTTCCTCATCTAACCTCTTCAAGGTTATATTTATACAAACAAGCTCGAAATAACCTTATATCTCCAAATCCTCGAATCTAGACTCAATAACTAAATTAATCCTAAACTCCACTTTTCATTCCATTCCACCAACTTCTCATGTTCTCAAAATGACTTCAAGATAATTACAATTTCCCACCAAAACATTCAAAAAATATTAATATTTAGAAAATATTTAAGAACATGGGACCCCCCTATGTCTACTTATGGTATAAAGCAATTTTTGAGCCTAATGCCCCCGCATCACCCAACTAGTGTGGTGCAATGTAGCATACCAAAGGCAACATCCTGGGTATGCTCTAAACATTTGTGGAGGTGTATTAGTCAAGGTGTGGACTGTCGGGATCATGTTTGATGAGAAACCTATTGGTGCCACGGGAGCGATATTCTCGAGGAGGTGGAGGATCTTCCTAGGAGGAGAACCAGAGTATAGTTTTGGGGTCCAGTACACCATTACTTGGCCGCTTGTGTGCTTGCTAGTAGGAGGCATTAGGAGTTGTTTGGAGGAGCCCACGTGGAATCGTTGAAGGCCCTTACCAAGTAGCCAAGGTGACAACAAAGGGACATTAGATTGGAAGGCAAGAGGACAACAACAAGGTATTGCAGATGGACCCGTGTATGATGGATTGATGGGCAAACCGAGGCGAGGACAGTTACTGAGGTGCCTAGATTTATGCAATACCTCCTCTATTATGCAGGCAAAGCGTTGATTGGTGAGTCTGTAAGCAACATGTGTAAGGGTCTCCATGTGGGGATCATAACCAAGAGCAACATGCTGCGTCGCGGACTTGGTCTCTCGGGTTGTTGGAGGGCAGCGGAGAGAGGACCAGAGGTGGACGAGATTGGTCACTTATGGTCTACCGGGAGTGAGGTGTGACAGTGTCCATGTTGGAGCCATAGCGGACCATGGACAAAGGTGACCGCCAGCTCAGCGCTGTTGGAACTCAAGGTTCTCGACCAATTAGGAGCAAGAGATTGTGTAGCTCAGAGACCTGGCATGCGGGAGAAGACTTCTGCGGGCCGTATGATGTGCAATCCTCCCAGCCTCGTGTCTGGTCAGGGGAGACCGACATCCGTGCTGATAGGTAGCAATCCTTTGTGCCTCAAAGCAGCCCTTTCATCATTGTAGCGCAAGAATACCATAGTGGTTGAAGTCCCCGTAGCCATGTGGAGCAAACAGTTGGGCAAAAGCCAGAGGTTCTTCAAAAGTGGAGTCATGGAACAACCTCGACAGGAGTCTCGGGCGTGCTTCGTGCCCTCGATGAATGAAGACAAGAGAGAGCGTATTGGACAACCAAGATTTATGGCCAGATTGACTTGGAGCATTCATAGAGGCGTAAGCTACGTAACGGGGAGTCGAAGGACCAAAGGTGTACATGGTACGTACCGAGAGGGATTCATGAGATGATACAGCTGCATGGTCAAAGTATCTTGTCTTGTACTAGTGATGTACAGGCCATTATCCTTGGTACAGAAATCCCTAGATCATGAAATATATGTTGTTAATATAATGAAGTTGGGTTGAAAATAAAAAATTTGTGTATATTTGTACATATATGATTTATCGCTTTTATATTCCTACTGTGTAAAGTAGTTTAGTTGTTGAGACTCTTGGTTTGGTAGCCAGATTTAAGACTCTAACCCAGACCTAAGGTCATGGAAATTCGAACAAATAGGCCCTCAGGATCACCCCTCACCCTATCATTGACATATTTATTTTGTGGTCCTTATTACATCGGGTCTCCTCCCATCGTATGAAAGTCCAGTGTGCGATAGGGAGCCATAGTCGAGGTGACAAAGTGTCATTGGAGCCCATTGTTGCACTTGATCCTGTAGCACTCATGATCCCTTAGGACCCTTGATAGTTTGAGCGGCAATGTCCAATGAAATTATTCTTTAGGATGAGAAATATACAGCACAACAGGTGACTCTAATGATGGTACCCAGACCGCACAAGGCAAGTGAAGAACACTTAATGCTCACAGTTTGGTTTGTCCTGGACCGCGTCCCGCTCGCTGGAAAATTGCCGTGTGGCTACCGCCGGGAACAAGATGAGCGTCCGTCGTTCCCTGCCTGAACAAAGCTAAAATCTCCGGAATCGGCCCTCGCTCCACCAAACCTAAAACCAGCGCCATCAAAATGATCGACCCCCCTCGAAAATCACCCCTGAGGATCTACTCTCATCCTCCGGCTCGCGCCGTGCTGAATGGAAACCACCAAATAGAGTCACCAACTCAAACCAAATCTCTTCCAACAGTAAGGGGTCAAGCCCTTTGCTCAACCTCCAAGCTCAAATCCTCCAAAAGAAACTCGCTCCGCAGCTCCTCGCAAAATGGGATCGCATCTCTTCCTTCCGTGACCGCAATTTGCGCAATGCACCGTTCTGGCCTAAAGCCAAACACCAACTTCTCAAAAATACCGATGGAACAACCACCCGAGCAGGCACTCAGCTCGGCCGAGGGTGAGATCTCCGAACGCAGACACTCAATGCACTACCAAGGCCGCAGGATTAGCCAACAACCGTTGTGCTGCTCAAGAAGTTGAAATGACCGTGCCTCAATATCACAAATATCGAATGACCCCAAATGAGGAGCCTCCTCTATAAGGCTGGCCTCTCTCAAACCCCAAGGCTCACCTCCTTCCAACGTAGCCCCTTGCCATGTGCTCGCCTGGCCTCGGCTGCAGCCCCTTCCATGTGGTTCACGTGGGCCCCTTTCTCGTATGGCTCCCTTGCCCTCGTCCACTGTTACAACGTTGTGTCTACTAGAGTGTACTTATTTTTAGAGTGAGTTATGTGTCCTTTCTACCAATCTCTTTGTTTATAATTTAGTTAAGACAGGAAAAAATGATCAAATATTATTCCAATTAGCTATCGCTAATTGTAGTTATTACATAAACTCGTAATAGCAACTAAAGAATGAAATGAATACTGTAAATAGAATGAAAAATGGAGTAGGGTAAGAGAATGCGACACACACTTACCCTCGAATGCAATCAATGTAGTGCCGAATACCTTTTTGGAATGATCTATGACAAAAGAGTGCATGCCCTCTTGGATGCGCCAACAAATGTGAATAAAAGGGGTTAACCCTCATGTTACCAGAGGTTTATACCATAATTGAAAACCCTATGCATGCATTTGGAGCATATCGATCCATTTATCTCATGGATTCAATCATTCAAGAGATTATTGCATGTTTGTGATTTTCATCACACATGTTAGAGGCTGTAACCCATTCTCCACGATAACCCCTATAGGATAAAATTTTCTCAGATTTGTCTTCACCGACACCCACAGCCCCTCGTAACCACTTCGTCGATAGCTCGATGTGTGCTATTCTCCGCCTCACCTCAAGCAAGAATTATGTGTCCTCACTCATCTCATGATCGTACATTTGAAGGTTGGCCATTCACATACGCATTTTTTCACCGTCCCCAATCCCTCGTCTTCGCACATTGGAGGACTATTCCGACCTCGTAAATAACATAGTCTCCGAAAACACCTTCATACATCCTCTCAAGACATGAAAAATATTCTCCTGAAGAATGTTTCTCTTCTGAAAACCCTAAAAACAGATGTTTTAGCCTTGGCACGACTAGTCGCTCACTCTTCCTCGCGCCAATGGGGGAAATCCACACCAGAGGGCGTTGCCGCCTGGTGCCTCGTCTCCTCGTGCTCACCGCGCCAAGCCCATATTAAGGAATGCTTTAAAAATAAAATGGCGGAAGTTTGATTTCAACAAACTCCATAATGAATCACTCTAAGAAGTTGAGTGGTTTGGCTCGCATCTCCATGTATACATGGTTCTTTCCACCCTTGCGTGAACCTTCCTAAGAGATAGGGCCTATCCCATGATCGTAGGGATCCCAACTTCCTTCCTCCATCTATAAAAGCTTGCTCTCTTCCATTAAACAAAGCTACTGGAACTTGTAGGAGGAAAACTAGGTCGGGCAACTATTGAAAGCAAAGCCGAGAAGACTTCGAAGAGAGAGCTTTTGTCCAAATTCCCGCATGTGCTTCATTGAGACGCGCCTTCCGCCGTGCCCGCCCGAAGGAAGATCAGGCGTCGTAGCATTTGGTTGTAATCTTCCTTTTGTCATCATTAATACAAGCGACTCGATTTTTTTGGTTCCATTCATGTGTTTATTTTATGAAATGCAATGAATTATATCCCTCTCCACTATATAGTTACATGCTTTAAGTATTACATTGCAGGCTGCTATTTTCCGCGTGTGCACAGTGTCCGTATGAGTCGACCCAAGGACCGTGATCTCGTCAAAGCAGACGAAGAGCACCGTTTTCCTCGACAACAACAACGTGGGATTTGGAGGCAGGTCACTTATTGTGATCTTTGTCTTTCTTGTAACCAGGGAACCAACATCATTGCGTGACGGATTGTTGCTGTACTCCACCTAGGGCCAGTGGGATCGCTCGTCCGTGCGATTGGTCGCCCGAACAATTTTTTTGGCGACTCCACCGGGGGATCAATGGGAGTTAGTCCTCAAAATCAAGCGAATGTTTTTTTGGCTTTTGATTGATTTATTTTCTCTTCTCGTTCGCCCTTGGTGTCAAACCCCTCGTTCAAATTTCCTTGAAGACCGTACCTAGTCTCGTTTTGTCCTTTTTCATCTTTTTCTCCCATAAAAGAAATCGATCGTTGCATTAGTTTCGAGAGTCGCGCTTAACCGGCGCTGTTGCTAGTTAGGTTCCCCGCGCTCAATGCTTTTTGCCAAACATAGCCAAATAGGCATGCCAACTCGCTATGTTAGGTTTGCTTGCTTTTGGCTCTCCTGAGTCGAGTTTTCGGTCCCGTGCTGTTGCAATCGATTGAGTGCCTTGTCATTGTTGACTATGTTTGGTCTTTCGTCCTTCGTTGTTTGCGCTTTACTATCAGTTTTGGCATTCTAGCCCCAGGGGCTTCAGGTGCTTCGAAGGCCGAGCCTCCCGTGGGAGTTTTAGGTCCTCGTGTCTCTAGAGACTTAATTTTCACTTCTTTGAATTCGTTTTTCCGGATTCCATTGTATTATCGCGTTAGTGTTTGTTCTCTCTTTCATTCGCTCATTGTCGCCCGGTTTGTATCACACGGCCTGTGTGAGTCTTTTTGGAGATTCTTCTTGCTTGGAAGGATTTTCGTCATCGCCTTGAGTCTTGCTTTTATGCGTTTGGATTGAGTGAACTTGTTTTTTTTAGCTCTCTCGTTTTATTTCTCGAATTGATGTTTTCGTAACAGTTTTTTTCTATTCATTTAGTGTATTTGCTCTTACATGTTGAAAAAATATGCGCTAAGATCTTTTGCATTCGTTTTTAAGTATCGTGAAAATTGAAAACTCTTTTCGTATTTATTAGTGTCACATAATTCTGTAGAGTTTTCAGTTTCTATTGAAGCCAATGCAGAGTGATGCGTAGTAAATGTTTTTGTGCTCATTTTGTTGTTATTTGAAAAGTTTCAACCTCCGCATAGCTCTTCATTGAACAAAGTGGATATTTTTGGCACAAATGTGCATTTAGAGGTTTTATGAGATCCAACATTCGATAGGCCCTAATTAAAACGTAAAATTGAAGATCAACATTAAAATTTACATCGAATTAACCCAAGGCAATATTGAAACATTAACCATCACCTAGTAGTCTAAGGAGAGACTTGTTCCCGGCCGTCTTTAAGCTATAGCTGTTGCTCACCAATCGTTACGATGTCGCTAGCACGGACTTGTGCTCCCGTACTGCCGTGTATCTAAAGGAGGACCCTACTAGGGTTGCAATCCTCACCAACAGGGGTTTAGTTCTGCCGCCTTTTACCCGTAAGCACCGGGATACGCATTCGGAGACGACCGTACATACGTCAAGTCCTTGCTGATTTCACCTACTTACCATGTGTATGGCAGCTCGTTTATTATCCGTGTACACTCATTTACCCAGATTACCGTAGCAGCCTATTTCGATCTTTATCGACTCATTAAATTTGAAAAGATCAAGAGCGCTATCCTTTCACGCTTGTTTCCAAACCTAGGGGCGTGACAGAGTCATCTTTTACTTGTTTCTAGATTCTGAAACATGAAACAAGAAAATTTTCTGGGCCCAATGTGGTAAATTAATTCTACCTACAATCACACTCCATTTAGAGTTTGATTTTTTTTGGTTCCGTTTTTGTTTGCTCCTGGTTTTTGCCTCGTGCGTTTTTGTTTCGCGATCTTTCCTTACTATAGTCATAAAGGCGAAACCACCGCCGTCGATCGGCAGTCTCGCAGGCGTACGATCACCGCAGGCCTCACTCTCGTTGGGAGGTCGTGTACCTACTGTATCTCGAGTTTCTCGTACGGGGTCCCTGCTATACCGTAACTTCCCTTGGAGGACCCATGACTTCGAATGGCCCTTGTCCAACACTTGCCTGGATTTGGAGCAGGGGAACACTTCTCCCTCCTCACACCGAATCACCTTTCCGGTCGTTGTTATACCTCCTAGTCCCCGTCGTTCACAAGATCTCACGGCAAGATCAGATATGGACTTATTCACCCTTCTCTCAGTGAGGTAATTCCCATTTCGGTGAAGATTACCAACTTTTTCCCCGAAGACATCCCCCGAACCCTTCTGCGGCGTTCTCACCAGTCCCCACGCTCTCCACCTCCGGAGGCAGGTTTTAAGCTTGTTCCGTACGCCGTTGCTCTATGGGAGCATTCATTTCGTCCATCGTCGACTATTTCCCCATTAGGACAGCCGCCCATCACCACTGCCAGATTCCTTTTCGTTACTCGGGCACCGTTAACGACTGCCCCATTGTTGCGTCTACCGTTGTTACTACCAATGCAAATTGGGGACTCGCTGTCCCTGCCACCGCTTAACCTCGAGGTTGGTCTGCCTCTCAAGACCCCACGAATCGGTCTACTTTTCCTATTATGTTCGCATGGTGCCCCGATTTACGTATTTCCACAATAATATGACGATGGCACAAACCCCTTCGTTTTCTCGCTCCGAGGCTTATCGGCACATTAATCGTTTTCTATCTCAGTCAAAAATTTTCCTAATCAACAAGTATATCCCTTACAAGGACAACCTTTGTTTTAAGGATATGCTTCTCGTCCACAAGGACAAATCTCCTTCAGTGACAACTCTTCACTTACCTAAATAATTCTATACAACCCGCAAGGACAACCTCACAGTGACAACCTTCTTGTTACCAGGGATTGTTTTATGGCTCACAAGGGCGGTCTTACAAATTCCTCACACAATCTTCCGCAGCCTCACCCTATGGTCCAAATTGCCAGGGCAACCCCAAGAACCGGTGGCAACCGAGGTATCAACCGGGGACCTGCCATACGGTCCGGGGGCAAACCTATCCTTCTCAACCTTTGGTGCAACCTCAACAACCCTATTTTCCACTGGTCAAATGTTGCACAACTAGGGCCATCTTGCTATCCTGCTCACGCTCAACTCGGGTCGAACAAAGCATCCTGGCCCTCTCCCGCTCAGCCTCCAAAGTCAACTCGCTTCAACCGCATAACCGTCCACATCACCAACAATTGTTCAACCAGACAACCTATTCAACCAGTGTTAACTCGTTCACCAGACAACTCGTACAACCTCACATAACCCTGTTTACACCATCTATCCTATGCCACACTAATAATTGGTAATGCCCCCACTTATCATTGTGCTCAAACAGGTCTCACCATTTGCCAGCTTCACCTCAAGGCGGTCACACATTTTTCTGCTGTCGCTCGACTGTTTAAAACTCCGCCCCAAGGTTCTAAGTATACTTTTCTAACAGCCAAGTCATACTTATACCCAAAGTTTAAACCATACACCGGGCTAAAACGAGGCCTAATGCGTATAATCGGTATTCAACATTCTGCGTCAAACCTCGTATCTCGGTTCTCACCGCCAGGATTAACCTCTATTGTCCGATTTATACTTTATGGTCGAATCCTTCCGGAGCAGAATTGGGGTGGGGGTGTAGTTGCGCCAACCAAGATGGAGTATGCACAGTCCTTATCGAGGACTTGCATGCCTTTCAACTCGTTTACCTTTTCTCGCCACGTTGGAAAGCATCGACGTATCTAAGTTATCAACATCCCGATTCTTTATAATCCATACTTGGCTCGGTTCCGACCAAGGTACCCGCACTGCCCCAAGTTTGAGAATCTGAAGACCGGTTACACACAGACATACCTAGTGGTGTTCTCGAATTTCAAGGATGGCTCGATTCGTCTACGCCCTTCAGTCACATTTCATGCAAGGTGGCTGCTTAAAATGGTATATAGAGTTGTCCGTGGTATTTTTCAAGATTTTATACTTAGCCATGTATGCTCGACATTTCTAGTTAATGTTCGTTATGAAGATTTGGACACATCTCCCCGACATCTCCGCGAAACAGGACAAAGCCACTCATATTTCGTATCAGCAACTACTTAAAGTAGAGACGGCCATCGTCGCTCGATCAAGCTCAAGGCGTTGACCGTCTTTCAACTCACCCACCTACTACCTCCTTTGTCAACAAGATTGCACAAGAGGCCGTTAAGTGGGGGCATGTGTAACTTATAATTAAGCTACTGTTTCCGGCCGTACCTTCGATTTAGTGTACTCTCATCCCAAGACATTATATGTCATTCTGAATGATGCCCCCCGACCAGTGACCTCAGCGTCGGTTACCTCCATCAGAGACGGTGTTATTGGTTCCATCTCTTCTCGTACTTCTCGTAAGTCTTCCAATGGAAGGCAGTTTAATTCTTCCAATAATTTCGTCCTCCCGCTGGCTTCCCGTATTTGGTAAGACCACGAAGGTCAATGCCGTTTAGGCTAATCCCCGCGACAAGATCTCCAAAGGGAAGAAGAAGGCAAAGGCAAGCCAAATCCAATGCCCCAAAACCAGAATCGTCCAACCACGTGATGAGGATGGTTTGCAACGTAAACCGAAGTACCCTGCTCGATATGTATGAAGGACCACGTTACCAAAGATTGTCCTCGTCATCCGAGCAGGGGTAAACTCTTAAGGGCTCTAAGGACTCCAGCTTTAAGGAACCATTTCCATCTCAAATACTCCATGTCTACAGCCTCTTCACCTTCTGCATTCGTTCGTCCTGTGTTTTCATGATGAATGCAGGCCGCAATTGCTTTGGCTGCCACCGATTGAAACATCATGCCGACTCACGCCACTCGGAAAGCAGCGTCGTTGATGGCCCTCCCCAATCAGCCTTCGGGTCCTCTTGAAATTGAAAGGCTCAGGCATCGAACCCGTTGTACGGCCGCCTTCCAAAGGTGTTCTCCCAAATCTCCCTATAATCCAAACGCCCCGTGTCGCTCAAAGACACAGCATTGTTGAGGATTTGGCACGGGCGACTTCCGCGATGTCCGCGCGTTGCTTCCGCATTGTCCGTCCAACGGAAAGCTTTGTTATCCGGCGATCGGCTAACTGATCCTACCGATTCTAGCCTTTCCTTCGATCTAGAGAATTTTGTCCCCCGACTTCCACATCAAATCGCCCTTGCCATATGCCCGTATCAACGGCCTCAACATTCACAGCCGTTGTGATGAAGGTGCCCACCGCGTTGTTGTCTTGCCTACTGAAGGCTATTGCTCTCCCCACCGTCATCTTCATCTCTTATATCGTCTCTTTATATCTGAAGTGGGCGAACCAAAACCCTGGGTGTTCTCACGAGTCTACCGATTACATTACAAGGTAAGATAGTTTTCAATGTCATGCTGGAAAGTGTTGATGCCAAACTCAACTACAATCTTCTATTTGTCGGCACTTCTAATTCCACGCCATGCTATGCTTCCACCACCCTCTTTCGGCTTTTGGAAATTTCCACATGAGGGCAAGATTATTATCACATCGCCTGTCTTTTTCTTTTCACCTCATCCTCCCCGAGTGCACACCGACCGTACGTATCTAATCCCCAACCCCGACACCGTAAGACCCTGCCTTTTTCATGACCCCATTCTCATGGGTATTTTTCCTATTCCACCACCGAATATTGTCTAAGTCAATATGGTCTCTAGGTTTGATGACTCATGGATCATCCCTTCTCCCGAATAGCGTCTCTTTGGGAGAACTGAGTGTTTCCACCCGCTGAAATCAATTATTGTGAGATCGTTGTCGTATTAGATTCTTCCTCCCGCCGGTAATGCTCCTTGAGCATGGCTCTTGACGTTTATTCTCAACCCCTCACTCGGCGATGCACCGCCCAACTTTTTGAGAGGTGTTTTTCCGTCCGATGAAGTTTATCTGCGAGAGACGATGTCTCTCGGGGGTCATCCGCCGTGGGAGCGGGCGGGACACCGTTCCTCGTTCATGTCCGTCCGGGGGCAATGTTCACTGTCTCGAGCGCGGTCCCCGGTGTTCCCTCTCGCTCAAACGCCTGCTGACTCAAGTATTTTCGGAAGGAAACTCATGCACATCACCCAAATGACGCCTATCGTGTTATCCTCCGTTTGTCCGTAGGGTCATCGGAACATCGACGTGGGGAATCACTTGTTCTCCCCGATGAGATTCGAAGCATACACCAGCCTTTTTCCGTGAATTTCGAGATGTTTTCACGTGGCCCTATGAAGAGATGCGTCCGGACCGACCCGGGCGCATCGTTGTGCATGAAATTCTACCTACCCCATGTTTGTGCTACCAAAGCTGTTCTGGTTCAGCAGATCTCAAAAAGGCGCTACAAAAAGGCTGAAGTTGAGAAACTTTTTAGAAAGCAGTGCTCATATATCCGATCCTCCGACAAAGGTAGGCTTCAATATTGTCCCTTGGTGAAGAAGTGGTACAACAATTCCTATTCCATGACTATAGAGACAGTCAACCAGCTCGCTCCTAAGGATAACTACCTCACCCCTTTATAGACCGTAGATCATTGATGATTGTGCGGGGAGTGAGTATCTGTCCCTTGCGAAAGCTTTTCGTTATAATAAAATTAATATTTTACCACCGATCAACATAGACCGGGCCGCCTATCCGTCCGTGGGCACATTCGCCTACAAGAAGCTCCCGTTCGACTTGGAAAACGTTGAGGCTACCTTCCGCTGCGGCTACGTCCGTGCTCCGTATTCAAGGATAGTGCCGTTGTACATCGTGTGTCAGTACTGTCCGCATTTGGAGATGTTTTCTCTTCCATTTGAGTCGGGCAGTCCTTGGAAGCTATGACTTCTTATTCATTATCATGAGGTCCGTCGAGAATGGTTCATCCTCGCTGTGTCAAGCTCCCCAAAATGAAACAAGGTTGTTTTATGCAGCAGTTCGTTTTCTGTGTCAAGCTCTCGTTAAAAAATGAAACAAGGTCATCCGGGAGATAGTTTGTCTCTTTGTATCAAACCTGCGTTCAAAAATGGCACAAGGTCACATGAGGATAGTTCTTTTAATGTGTCAAACTCTTCATTGAAAACATAGTCAGCTTATGTCAGACCTGCAAAATTTTTCAAGCATAGTTTGTTTCCACTTTTCAAAGCTTTATTATTAAAAATGAAACCGGTCTTTAGAGTCATTAGTTTATCTTTGTTTCAAGCTTGTGTAAAACATCAAAGTGCGCAATAAATCGTGATCGGGATAAAAAATCGCCGAGGAAAAATCGGAAAGAGCATCGTAAAGCATCCCGGGAAAAAATTGTAAAAATCGGGATCGGCACATACAAAAATATTCATTTTTTTTCAATTTTTCATAACCTCTAAAAGCATCTACAGCTAAAATAAATGTATTGACACATAAATATGACTAACATATAAGATGTGCACGTATCTATGTCTACGCTACATCACATACAGCTCGAGATCATCGGCCCGAATTCCCTAAAGTCTCCGAGTCTCGCAGATCAACTCGGCCCTCAAAATATCAACAAAAAATATAATAATGTATGCCATCAGTCGTGAGTCCTGTCTGTCATTTATGTCAAAGGACGTCAGTGCACACCCATATAACCCATGGTCCTACATCTATTGATTTCCTCTACCCTCTTTATGCAAAGTGCAACACAACAACTATGTGCCTTTCTCTCACAGATGAAGAAGTAGCATGGGGTCGGCAATGGGCTGCGTGCTGAGCCTACAGAAGTCAAAAATGAAGGCCCGGAGATGGGAACACGAACCGATGAGGAGCCAGGGCGATGCGGCATCATCGTCCTCTGCCCGTAGCAGTGGCAGGCAGTGTCCACCTCCTCCTCCTCGCTCTCCTGCGCTGCTACGGCCGACTCCTCCTCCTCCTCGTCCTCCTCCTCGTCTCCTCCTCCACTCCCTCCTCGCTCATCCAAACCGGGTCGAGCACTCATGACGGGCCTCTCGGCCCTCAACCCTCCGGCCCGGACGAAAGGGTGTCAAATCGCATCTAAAGAGATGGCGCATCCCTGCTCAGAGGGTCCTCTCGAGTTGTCTCACCCACCAGTCAAAGATTGTAGCAGACGTAAACCATGTCGATTGAGCCGCCCGAGCTCCTCCAAACGTCCAGATAAGGGTTTCATAAATTAACAAATTAAATATTTATATTTAATGAATTCAAAAAATCGGTTGAGATATGTTGTTAAGTTTTTTACATTACATGCACTTTTTGGAGTGTATTTTTTTCAAATACACTCGCTTGCGCCGTATCCCAGCATCTGGCGTCATGTGTTTGCGCCTGAGTATTCCTAACTGGCATGAGATTTTTGGAGTCTTGGTAACCGTCTGCCACCGTAGCTCCTCCACCATGCATCACCCACCAAGTTACAAGTTACAACAAATAAGATAAACTTATAAAGTTACAAACACAAGAAGAATTTCTTTAAAATAATGAAAATCTTTACCTCGGCATTTATCACGGTCCTATCCTCGGACGTGCTCATGTCGAAGCTCAAGGTGCCACCGCCAAATCCGTATACCTCCATCTTTGGGATATCTCCTCGAGCGTTCTGATGATGGCACCATCTTCTCGAACACAACCGAGCCATCCATGACCTCAGCATCAAAGTAGAAAACCTACATGAACAGGCAAATGCGACAGTGAAGAGCCCCGCACGGCATGAATGGGACGATGCTGGAGTGTGTTCTGATTCCATCGAGTCATCGATCACTTCCGCAAAAGAGGTTGTCTCTCGAAACCCCATCATCACCCTTATCAACCGCAATAGGCCGGCGAACAGACTTTGCTCACGCCCTATCCATGGCTCCTTACGCAATTGGCCTGGTCATGGCTTCGTCTCCATGCCACCGATCTAAGATACCTGCACAGGCTCACTAATGCCGCACGCCTCTTCGCTCGCTTAAACTTTGCCGCGTGACACCAACCTGCAGATGGCTCATCTCCGATTTGCGCGTCGCTCGTCGAAAGCACGACGATCTGAAACATTCTCCTGCAATTCCCACTTAGAATTTCGAGAGATCGAAGAGAGATGAAAGTGGTGGCAAACCAGTGCAATAAAGACAGCCGCGCCAAACTCCTTGCTGTTGGCGAATGTCCCCATCGACCATGCAGCCACGTATCTGTGGTTATCGCCTCATAACACCTCGTAGACTTTCTCTGACACGGTGACTACAATATCACCGGCAAAATCAAGCTTCTTCCGATGTCCTCCAACATCGACCAGGGCATATGCCGCCACAGGAGTCCATCTGCTTCGGTTACCTCCACAAGCGTCTTGCCAGTGGTAAAACATTTGCGGTTTTGTCGCGCGCCCAGTTGCCGATCGTGACAGTTTTAACATTTTGCCTAACCTCCATAGTGAACACGCATCTAATACGTCACACAGCAATGCTTGCATCTGACATGTAGCAGTACGCATCAAACGATTTTCCTACAAACGGCTGTCCTCTGGGACAACTCACCATTGAAGTTAAGGCTAAGCTGCTGCACCGATCGATCCAACCACTCGGCACATCACAAAGTGCGTCCCGCGATTTCCCATGATGCCCTGTAACTCTTCCATACTTTAGGTAGAGTACCAGCCTCTCATTTCTGCGAATGCACTTTGAGGTCATTCTCTCGAGAAGATTTGTATCTCTGGGGCCAACAACGGCGATAGCATCAACTGCATGGTCGATAAAATGGGATTGGTCCTGGAAACACCTTTGAAAGGGAATATCGCTCCAAAGAAACAGCCTTTGCCCAACAACCCCACGCCTTCTTCCTCTCAGCTCTCTCTTTTAAGAAAGGAGGAGACAGATGGTTGTGCCCCGGGAGTGGTTCTCTAGGAACAAAAAATGAGCAGGCCCGAGTCTGCAGTACGCTGCGAGAAAGAGGTCAAGCGCACAGAGAGCCACTACCACCTCCTACACCTACAACTCCAAACCCACGATATTTGACTTTTCGGAGAGTGCGTTTCATTTGAGGTTTGAGTGGTTTCTATTTCTCCCGTAAATGAAAGGTTCATGGCTCTTTTGATTATTTACAGGATCGCGTGTGCAAGGGGCCTATCTCATTGCCAGTGAATTTGTGCCAAGTGGCATTTCAACTTTCGTGCTATCGGGCCATGTGTCGACCACACACTGGTGCAAGACAAGCCTGATCGTCAAAACATCGGAGTTCACCAAATTCCCACTAAAGGATCTAATTTCCTTGGCATGTTGGAAACTTTGAAATGTTGAAATTTGAACCCAGCACACAAGAAAAAATTGCTCCGTTAAAAATATAATTAAAAAATTACAATTTTACATACAAACATTTTGATTTTTTTCACAAAAAAACACCCTCAACTCAATCCAAAATAATAATGGGAAAAAATACATGTTGAAACACTGAGCAAAAATAATGGGAAGAAGCTGAGAGACACAAGAAGAAATATAAAAACTTAAAATTTAACAAACAATTTTTTGCATTTTTGCACCAAAAATAAACCACTCTCCTCTCAATAAAACAAAAACAAACACACACACACCCAAATGCAATCACAAATGATGAAAAAATACATGGGCTAGAAACCCATGGAAGAACAAGAAAAAGAAACATGGGTCAAATTTGGTCGCCCATACCGGAAAATGTTTTGTCGGAAATTTGCTCGATCCAAATTCGATTTTTGTTCACTTGGATTGCAGAGAAATTTTCTTCACTTTTGTCCAATCTTGGAGCTTGTAAATCACATGTGTCTCCCTCCACGAAACTCCTCCTCCTTCCCACTCATGACTCTCTACAAACAACCGTCCAACTAAAAACGACAGACACCAAAAATCGCATTATAAATGCCGCCGATACTGACGCGACGATTTTTATTTGGTCGACTCGCGATTTTTTCGGCATCGCGATCCTTGACATTTTATCGCGATAACGATTTTTTCAAAAAAATCGTTCGACGTCGAAATACACCTGCCCGCTTGAAAAAAACTCGCGATTTTTTGTACGTACTTTCTGGTAAGAAATAGAAACCAACTTGCAGCGAGTTCCCAGATTTCCCGACATGTGTAAAAATGAAACCTTTCCCATTTTACCTCTACGTGATTGCCATTTTATCGGCACTTCGTTTTTGTCAGAACGAGCCTTGGTTTCTCATTCCGCGTTCTTCATCTCGTCGGCCGAATCACTCTTCACTTGATTGTGTTACCCATTCCGAGGAGCCGCCGCAATGAGTGGTCTTGTTAGCTAGCCTCTCAACCTTTATTTGTTCGTAGCAGCTTCCACCCAGCTACTCGGAAACCAATTGCTACCCTTTATACCACTCATTCCTCTAGGAGGAGTCATCTTTCCGGCTCTTTTCTCGACTCTTGAAAACTAAAAATATTGACAGAAGTCGCTTGTCGTTTTTTAACTCGTTAAATTCGGTAAACGAAGCTGCATAACTCTACCCAAAGTAGTGCACGCACCCCTTTTTCAAAGGTTGACAGATTATTTACGAAAAAGGAACACCTAACAGCTCCATCGCGACTGGAGGTTTCTCTCAAAGCATAGTTTTCCTACCTTTTCGGATCTGTGAGACTACCTATCTGTAAGGACGCGTCGGGAGTTTTCTCTCATGCCTGTCTTTTTCAAACTCTCTACATGAAAAGATGCCGAGTTCTTCCTTGATTAGACCTGATCAAAACCGATGACCGCCGGACTCCGTATTAATGGCGTCACCGTGTAGATTTCTCCTTCACTAGGGCTCGATTGAAATGCCGTAGGATGGATTTTTCAGGAAGGACAGGCTTATATTGTGACATACGTTCTCCTTCAAGCTTGTTTTCAAAAATAATTGGGAGTACCATCGCGCGTAAATGGTGGGGGAAAATGGAACCCGCATTATAGTCATGTCGGCGATATGTCACTCTTAAACATGTCACTTTGTCCGCATTCGTGTCGGGTTGGGGACATCTCCATCTCGTTGTCCGCTTGCCTCCGTGGGTTTTCAGGTAATCTTCACCGGCCGCTCATCCGTCGAATCATCGCCAAATCCAGTGACTCAGTGCCACCGATTGCATGTTCAAGAGAAGTTGGCTCTGCTGGCTGCTAAACCCTCCCTTCCGATTCTCGCAATACGATCTTGATCTGCACAAACATTATGTCCCTCTCGTCTCGTGTCGATGATATGGGAACATTGTGGCCCCACCTTCGATCCGAGGTCACTTTCCTATCGACTGACTACCATTATCCGTGAAGTTGGTACAGAGACTCCCTTCCAGCACCTTGGAGCTCGCCTGCCTCAATGGCGGGTTCTTCGCATTCGACGCAAGGTTTTCATTATTGACTTTCGACCGAATGATTCCGCGGGTGTTCAATGCCGGCTCACCGTTTGCCGCATTTCGTGGATTGTACGTGTACGAGGAGCCCTCGACGTATTATTGGTGGTTTCTTCCCGCGTACGTCACAACGGCTTTCACTATCGGGCCGGCAATCGGACGATGTTCTTGCGTGTTCGACTTCAACCCTGACATATTCGCATGCCGGAGCTTCTGTACTATGTTCGGGTCGAGATGGAGCGCAAGGCTCCTAGGATTTTTGTCCGACAAATATCCAGCCGCAGGTGTTGTGGATTGTCTCCTCATGTATTACACCGACTCATTCGATTGGATGCGCTTTCGCCACCATACCCGAGTCTCACTTGTTGATCCGCATTTGCGTGATAGGCTGCATCTCACACTGCTTGGATCCCCGGTTTTTGTACCTCTATTATGGATGGTCGTGCCCATACCACATATCATGTATCCGAGATATCGAGTTGATATTTGTCTTCGCGCAGGTTTTCGGACGGCGGAGAGCTCAGGTTGGGCACAGTTCCTACTAGCAGAGCCTTCACCCTCCTCTCTCTCGGACCTCATGCTTTAGCATACGTGCTACGCATTTTGTCACCGTCTCCCCAATCCCTCGTCCCGCACATTGGAGGACTATTCCACGTGACACCCATGAAACCGGTAACACGTCCCGAAAACACCTTTCACACACATCCCTCGCCGAAGGAAAAACATTCTCCTCGAAGAACATTTTCCTTCCGGAAAACCCTAAAAACGAGGATGTTTTAGCCTTTGGCGCGACTAGCCGCAACTCTCGCCTTAATGGGGAACCACACTAGAGGGGCGCGCCGCCTGGTGCCTCGTCTGTGTTTCACTCCATGCCAAGCCCATTAAGGAGACGTGTTTTTAAAAATAAACGTGGCCAGAAGATGAGTTTCTAACAAAGCTCCAAAATGAATCATCGTGTAGAAGTTGAGTGGTTTGCCTCTGGATCTCCGCGGCATCGGAAAGCGGTTTTCCACCTCTCCCGTGGAACCTTCCCTGAAGAGATAGAGCCTATCCCCATGATTACTAGGGATCCCAACTTCCCTCTCACTCCATCTATGAAAAGCTCGCCCTCTCCACTAGCAAGCTCAGGCGAACTTGTAGGAGGAAAACTACGGCTCGGGCAACTATTGAAGGACGAGCCGAGAACGTCTCTCGTAAGAGGAGAGCTTTTGTTCGAAATTTCCCGACAGGCTTCATTGTGATGCGCTTCCGGCGCCGCACGCGCCGACAAGGAAAGATCCGCAAGCGTCGAGCATTTGGTTGTAAGCTTCCTTTTTGTCATCATTAATACAAGCGACTACGATTTTTGGTTCCATTCATGTGTTTACTCTTTTATGAAATGCAATGAAATTATATCCTTCTCTCGACCGATATATAGTTACGTGCTTTAAGTACCACGTTGTATGCTCATCGTTTCTCTCGCGCGCGATATAGGTGTTCGGATGGAGTCAGCGAAAGGGCTGTGATTCGTCATACACTAGGGACGAAGAGCACCACTTCTTCGACAACGACGACGATTTGAGGTGAGGTCGCCCATACTAGTCTTTGTCTGTGCTTGTTAACTTTAGGAACCAACATCATTGCGTGGTTTGATTATTTCGCTAGAGCCCACTCTAGAGCGATGGGACCGCTCGGGCCTGCCGCACGTGATTTACCGCCTCAACACGATACTTCCACCCCAAAGATATTATTTTTTATTATGAAATTAGAGCTTATGCTTAGTTTTTGGCACATTTAGGCATGAGATTGAGTGGGGAGATTTGGTGGAAAGAATGTAATTTTCACCGTAATCTTGTTTCCGGCCTCAACTTGGGGGTTAATCTTTTGTATCCTAGTCTCAAGTGGGATCTCCTATAGTGGCTATTAGCTTTAGGAGTGGCACTACATGGAAACCCTAATTTTTGGTTCGCGTGGTGCGCTTCCCGGTACCATATCTCACTCTCCTTTGCCTCGTTACAAGCCTTTGCACATTTTCACCATCTAGTTCCACAATTCTTCCATTGGGTCCACCGGGTGTTGAGCCTCCCCTTCGTGACCACACACCTCGGGTCGGGCTTGGAACGCGATGCGACGTTGATGCAACTAAAAACAAAGACAGCATAATAAGACCACATACAATAGGAAATGTAACATGCACCATTAAAAATATAGCTAAGACAATAAGAAGATTTACCAGTGGGCGAAAAGCCAAACATGAACCCTATCCCATACGTTCCTTGGCCCATGCACCCCGACGTAGAACCCTTTGAATGTTACTAGTGCAAAAAATCATCCATCGTCGTATCTAGAAAAAGTACATGCACACATAGACACGAAAGTGACACAAGAGATCCGGACAATGGTCGAGAAAAACAGTGCGGGAAAACGCGGTCTGCTTACAGTTGGAGCGTTTTTTATTACTAAGGGATTTTTCAGATACGGCAAATCTGGGTTCTAGATCTAGAAAACCCGACAAAGAAAATATGAGATACACGTAGCTCACTGTAGCTGAAGCCAAACTGTAGCGATTCTCACCCTTAAATGATTTACATGACTACGACTGGATCTTGGCCCTAGAAACCATGGTGCTGCCCGCACAGACCACTACGTCGGCCTCTCGCAGTCTCTGCGCCAAGCTCGGGAGAGGGCTCGCCGTAACCCAGCACGCAGTGGCCGCCGACCGCTGTGACGAGGGTCTCGGCATAACCCTTGAGGGTCTCCCACCGCCCACTTGCTGCCCGCCGCAGAAGCCGCGCAGGCAACTTTCGGCTCGACCGGCGGCCGCTCTGTGCTTCGCGTACGATGCGCCCTCTCTCTCCGCTCGGGCCGCCCTCCTCGCTATCGCCGACGCCCTCTCGGTAGCCGCCCTCTACGCACTCCTTGCTGATTTTGGGGCACCGCGGATCAGGACCTGTCTCTTTTTCCCAAAATTCCCTCTCGCGTTTGAGCTCACTTCGAGAATTCTTAGCAAAGCTCGCCCTAGCTTCTCACCTGAGCAACCGTGTCTCTGCCTGCGTGCGTCTCTACAAATGACTGACCTTTTCCTTTATACTTTTCTCTGTTGGGAAACCAAATTCGACCATGATCAAATCTTGAAATCAATGGCGAGATTAAAAAGAAAAATATTGATCCATCTCGTGCTTAAGACAATTTCATCACATAAGTTTAATTTAATTAACTCAAATTATTTAGTATCCCAAGTTTGGGCTTAGGAAATGCGTAAAATAATTAATCAATTAAAATATATCCCAAACCAAATGGAGTGCCTAAATCCCATTTATGGGTCTTGTAGATCGGTGTGTTCTCTAGTCACAAATTTTGGGAGCCAGATCACATGCTGATGCTGCAAATACACAAAATCTCAACAACTCCTCCAGTGTACAGTGTGTTCCCAGTAGTCCATCACACCCATGTATCACAAGATTTTGGGCACTGGTTTGCGATGCTTTTGATGCCGAACCTACTGCCCTCTTCAACACTGCATCGTTGTTGCGGTGTCATGCACCACTGCCCAAGACGCTGTCACCGCCCACCGCCACATCCGCGTCCTCTCATCTCTCAACTGCCACATCCGCGCCACTTACGCACCGCATCTGCACCGCCGAGAGAGACACTGAATTCTCCCCGCCCAGCCTTTGACATACAAGCCACGGCTCGTGTCCTCACCAACTCGAGCTCCATCGACGGCGAGGCGGTGCTGACGTCTAAAGGATGATCGCCATAGCTACAACTCCACACCCACAAGCGGACTCTCCGCACTCTTAAAAGTCACATCGTGCCCTTTGTGCACGAAATCTTCTCACCGTTCGCAAGCCACACCACACTCATCCCTCTCAAAGCATTCTGCCAAGCTATCGCAACTCTGCTCTGCGTAGAGACAAACTTCATGCTCTAGCTACCGTCAAGTCGAGAGTCACATCACTGCCACGGCACACTCCGCATCCGCATCGCGCTACTCCTTTCTAGCCTTCGGGCCTCCCTCTCGCTTCATCCAAGTGATCTTTGCTGCCACTCGCACCACTCTAAACGCCTCACGTCAGCTCTTTAAGGCTCCCGTGGTCTCGGACGTGATCTAAGAGATGAGTCGCCTGCTCAGATCCCGCCTTCACTCCGTTGTTGCCCTCTACGTATCCACTGCTCACACTCAAAGTGGTTCACGGCAGCTCACGCAGCTTTCGCATCATCTACTAACTCATCACGCCTGCACGCCTACCTGGAAGAAGCAGCACTTGCCCTTCTTCGTACGCATAGAATTGCTAGCGAAATGCTCCTGTGGTCGCCACTGCAGACTTACTGATCTTTCATAGATCTACTTCTTTGCTTATTTCCACGTTGAAGCTTCTTTCGATGCCAAGGCAACATCTTCTCGTCTTCCTTCTTCACCTCTACGATCCCGCGTTTAGTACTTCTTCAGTAGACCCCAGTAGTTCTTTTTTGACACCTGACGTGCTCGAAAGTTGTCCCGGTGAGGAAGTGTCCCGCTCACACCCAGACGGCACTAGGAAAAAGGTTTCACTCATGCAGCGACCTGCAGCTGAGAGCTGGGTCCTGACCATCACATCATCCTCCACCTTTACACCGTGGGCGCTCAGCCGGTCACCATCGATCAGCGTAATCCGAAGAGAAAATGTTCCATATATGCTTGGTCATCATTAATGACCGCATCTAGAGTCCCTGAACATCTTCCTCCCGGATGAGACTTTCCCTCATATAGGGATCTTACAGCCTTCCACATCTCATTGTTGTCTTCTTCTCGGCTATGTGTTGAACAACATGGTCCTTAATTCCATCCATTATTAGTCGCTTGGCATGTCTAGCGCTCCATTATGCTACCCTCAAAGAGATGCTGCGTCGGTCGCGTGGCCAAAACTAGATTACGCATGGTCTCTCGTTGGTCATTAGTAATTTTTGCTTTTTGTAGATGACTAAATGCTTATCCTAAATTTCTAAAAACAAAATTCGTGAATATTGTGAGATTTGGAAATCTCACTCGCCTTCAGTATCCTTAGTATAATTTTTCTACAGTTTCACTACTTTATCATGTCACAGGTCAACCTACCACTCCCAAAAGACCCCATCATGGGCTCATGCCACTTATCTTCATCATGTTTTGCCACCTATGGCCTCAACACTCGTTTTGCCTCTGCCTCACCCCCTCCACTTGCCAGGGATCACCACGATCAACTTACTCCTTGTGTGTCCCAAAATGCCTCAAGTATTGATAGTCTCAAAACTATCTCTATAGACTCTTTAGATAAATCAAGTACATTGAATTTTGGATCTTCAATACATCAAATTGTCAAAAACTCTATTTTTCATACTTGAGGACCCTAAACCAAAGCTTTGCTCAAAGAGACAAGCCAATGACCTCACTAGGTAACTATGGTTTTTGTAGGCTGCGACGATTATCTTTGGTGTTCTAAATCACTATTTTTTTCATGTGCCAAGAAGATGAATCAAATGGAAAAAGAAGGTCAACATCGTTGCTCCAAGACAGATCGAGAGAAACCTTTCAGAGGGGAGAACTCCTTAATCAAGTACAAATGTGCAAAGGGCAGCCTGTCCATTTGACATTTCTCCCAATAGTGTCAAGGTGGCTATGGAAAGAAAATTGAAGTAAGGTAAAAGCATAGCTCTTATGCTATACACACAAGCTAATGGGAGAGGAAGCTGACCTATGTTCAGGAAAATCAGAGTTTCTAGGATCGAATTAGACCGGAGGACGTGCCAGCAAGGAGCCAATGCGGAAAACCACAAGGATAAGGCACCAGGCACAACAAAGCACTTAGATTGAAGATTTTAAACATAAATAAAGAAGGGAAAAAAGTGAGAGGTGAATCCAGATAGAAATGAATGAACTTGAAAGGGCTATAGAAAACTTACAAGACTATACACTAATGATTTTTCTCCATAGCCCAAAACACTAAGTTCTAGAAAGATAGGCAAGACGGTGAAATTAAGATTATGAGCCTCCATGATAAACAACGACAGAAGGTTTGAAGAGAAATGTCGTAAGGCCCTCCATGGTTTGCCAAGGTAAAATATCTACCGCCTCACAAGGGACCAAGAATGTCAAAGGCATAAATCAGTATGTGCTGGCACGACAAATGATGATGGCAAAGATGAATTTAGCATGTCCTGAGGATGGGAAGGAAAGAGAGTCATTTCAAAGGTTTTCACGCACTTCATTAATCGAAAAGTGATTGCAAAAAGACATAAAGAGGCCAAAAACACAACAAATCATGTAACTCAAACAAACATTTGCAAAAATAAGTGCTAAAAAGGCATCAATAGGCCAAAAGGAGTCGATTTCACCATGGACACATCGAAGAGCAACAAAGAGAGTGGTAGAAGAGACAAGGACCATTTTGTGTTTTCAAGTCCCCTCACTACGAAAGGAAAAAAAGAATATCAGTGAAGTGATAAAGGGACTAAAAAAACATTATCAGGGGTTTTTGATTTTAATTTATTTTCCCCTAAAGATATATAAATACCATTTTACTCACTCCCATCTCATTATGCATATGCAAAGGAGTGAAAATCCTCAAGGAGAAATTTTTGAGTTTTGAGTCAATTTCTCGGCCCAAGTCACCCCGGCGCCTACGCTTAAGAGCAAAGGCGCTACGCCTAGGGCACTGGCGCTCGCGCGTGAGTGAAAACACGGTCGCAGTGCTTGGGGCGGGCCTTCTCTGGCCCGCCTAAAGCGAGCGCGCTACGGCTTATAGCTGGGCGCTACCCGTTCGCCCAACAGGAGGACCTCGACGAGCTACGGGAGAAGGCCCGGCAAGCCTACACGTGACGCGTGCTATGCTAGGGAGGACGACTCCCCCAGCACCGCGCCCAAAGGAGCCCAACGCCCAAACAGTTCGTGCAGCGCAGCCGCGTAAAGGAGCTTGGCTAGCCCAAGCTCGGTGCGGCACTACGCTTAAAGAGGACGGTGGGTCCATTTACGCCCTGCCGACGCGCCCAGAGGCAGCGAGCTCGCGCGAGGCATGCAACGCGTGCCCGGAGGAGACCGGCGGGCACACGTGTGTATTCTTAGTTGCTGTGCAGCTAGTTGGAATATTCGATTTTGTTTAGTTTTGTCATCTATAGTTTGTGCGTAAATAAAAAGTGAGTGGAGAGGGTCTAACTATCGTACTTTGAAAATGAAAACACCCTCTAGTAGCACAACGTTGTGACTGACAAGAGCTTGAAAGGGTCGAAGCACCACATGAGAGAGGGGCCTACGTTAACTCCCGAAGCTTTTTGTGCGGGAGAGATTGGACCACGTGGCAAGAGATGGAGGCTACGTTGAGGAGATGGCCTTGGGATTGGAGAAGGTCAGCGATTATAAAAGAAGAGGCCTTCTCATTTTATTCATTCGTTGTTGATGATATTCGGCTAGACGTTTTGTCTTCTTGAAAGCACACTGTTGCATCTTAGCTCTGTCCGAGCCTTTGTTTAGTGCATCGAGTGTCTCGGGTCGGAGATCTCGCCCTAGCAGAGGACTTTTCGATGCCTGCTGGCAAGGTTATTTCTTTAGTATTTTGAGAGGTTGTTGTTGGGGTTTCTTTGCTTTGAGGCTGTGTAGTGACAGCGACTGGCAGTCCTTTGGGAGAGAGGACCACAGTACATTTTGGAGGTACCCGGATCGAGATTTCATCGGGGAGATTTAGCCGAAGATTTTGAGTGAGAGTGCCACACTTATCGTAGAGGATTTTTGGTGGGTTTGAGGTGGTGTCTGGCTATTCTCATTTAGCCTCCGCAGAGCTCTCTGGAGAGCCAACGTAGTCCCCGAGCGGTGTTTCGCGTGATTTTCGGGATACGGCCATTTTTGATATGGTTTACGGGTTTTGTCGAATTAGTGCATGAGGAGGATTGCGGTTTTTCAACTCATTTCGGCAAGGGGACGGGCCCTAGTCTTCGGGTCCTCATTCTAGCGGCGTAGTTTAAACGACGCATTTTTAACGGTGGAGCGATCGCGAGATCGACTGAGAGCCACTTCCCTGTATATTCGAGCATTTCTTCATTTGCCTTGAGCAAGATTTAGGTTCCATCATTCGTCACCTATTGTACTCCATTATATTTCTCGAGTTAATAAAAAGTGGCTTTCGCATTTCTTCTCTCTATGTTTCTAGATGAGTTGTCGTATTTCCTTTCTATGCTATTATATGTTTGCTGTACTGTTATTTTTACTATATGCTTGAGCATTCTAGTTCTATATCACTTGGTGTGTTTATCTATCGTCATAGAGCCGCAGTACGGAAAGGGCACGGTAGCCTCTAGGATCTCGTCCTCTTTGCAGAGCGGGAATGTTCCCAGTAGTGCCTCCCCAGTCCATCTCTGGTTGGAGTTTGTCGGTGTTTTTAGAGATATCCCGAAAACGAGATATGCGAGTGGTATCGAGAGCATAGTTTTCTAGCTGGCCTCATGGTCTCATAACAACGAAAGAAGACCATATATTTGTCACGTAGGCGGGGAAGTACAAAGACAGTGAGCGTAGGTTGGAGATCACCTACGGAGAGGGAGATTATTTCGGGGTGGTGGACACCCCGAGCAAGAGAGAGAGCACCGAGTCGACGCAGAACGGGAGGAGCTGTATTAGATTCGCAGGCAGAGCGGCCGATGGCAGTGATGACACGGAGGCCAAACAATTTGGGGAGGCACTCCTCCAGTCGGTGCGGGATTTAGCTGGACGATTGAGGTGATGGGTCGGAGGTTCACCACAGTAGAGGCAGACGAGCGTGACACGGGTTTTCCGGTAGGAGAGGATCACACATCCCATCATTTGCCCGAGCATGGTGTTGCTCGGTGTGATACTCCTCAATGAGTGGCTTCATGTGCACACGCGCTCTACCATGCCCACTGCCCTGGGAGCAAACCAGGGCAGGGCCGAACGGGGAGGCGAGCCGGACACATGGGCGAGTATTTTTCGCGAGTATCGGGCCTATGGACAGAGTTCAAGGATGCTCTCTCATTTCGAGATTTTGTTAAGCTCCAGTGAGATAGTAGAGCACGACCATCACTGGAGACACAGAGCATTACCATGATGGAGATTCCCATCGTACATCTAGCGATTCCATTTGCCTGCATTTGATGGCTCATCGAAACGGTTCGACTGATCTCGTGAGTAAGCTGGACATCTATTTCCAGCCTTAACGGATGTGATGAGATAGAGGCCATCAAGGTTGCTTCATTACATTTGGATGGTGAGGCCCGGGATCGTGGTTTCCATGGGATGGTTACACTCGGACACTCTGCTGTGACGACATATGCCGATTTTACCGGGAGGTTGATGGAGCGTTTTTGACCCGGAGGATCACGGAACAACATTTTTGTTGACGACGGGCGCAATGCGGGACAGGAGACCCAGAGACATAAATTGCAGATTTCTTGAGGGTTTTCGTGGTGGTGCTAGATCCTATCCGCGCGCGGATGATCTATGTTTGTAGAGGGATTGGCGAGCCACTTCGAGGGTCTAGTACGGGTCAACTAGACCGGCTACACACCAAGATGCTATCAACGGGACCGGGGACTTACAAGATGCATTGCCCAGTGCGTGGACACCTGCCCTCCCGAGAGACGAGGGCTTCCACCCAAGGGGAAGGATGTGAGGGTTCCTCCTCCAAAGGAGAATCAGGGACGGGCACGGAATGAATGATGATGCCCGGGAGGGAGTTGAGGAAGAAACGGGCGTAGCTTCACTTGTCAGCGGGCCGTGGGCACCAGGGCATAGGTGTGCCGCCGACAAAGCACACTTCATTGAGGTCTTCTCCGATGATAGCGAGGAAGAGGATGAGGAGGAGGATGAGGAGCGAGTGAGATAGTCGAGCTGACCCAAGACTCGCCAGTTACTCTCCTCTCCACCTCCGGGACGGAGGTGCGGGCACTTTTGCACCCACGGGGAGAGGGACCCGCCCGCCGCCTGGCGGGGAGTTCCCAGTGTACTTTGATGTTGCGTGCGAGGGACGACGTGGCCGAGTGCGAGCCGGTCGCGAGTGGGGCGACCGCCAACTTCATTGATGCACGGATGGTCGAGTGGAGAGGTATCACCGAGGCCAAGAGCTTTGACGGATTTTTCAATCTTGGTCCCGGGGAGCCCGGATGATGCGGTGTCCCGTATCTTCCGGTGTTGGCGATGACGATGGGTACCCACACCGGCGACCGCATCTACTTTTTTCGTGGTCAACATACTGCAGATGCCAATGTGGTATTGGGGTGTTGGGTGGTTGATTACTGCGGGAAGAGGTCACCACGGATTGGGAGGCCTTAGAGATGGAGGTAGGATGACAAGAAGCGAAGCATGAGAGATCCACGGATGCACGTACCCACCTCGAACGGTTTCGCTACATCGGATGGAAGCGATTGCCCGGAAGGGAGACATAGAGTGGGCGGTTGAGTTGCGGGCATCGAGGCGAGAGACCCGCGGCCCGAGAGTTCATCCCGGATGTCACAAGCCATCCCCAGACGAGCATGATGCAGTGTTTGGGGATATACCACTAGGTTTGGCCACCCGGACCGAGGGTTTGAGCACACCATTGAGCTTGAGCGAGGGGTATTCGAGGCGGTGATCACTACCCCCACTAGGCATCGAAAGCTCGTCGGGATGGGAGTTGGGTAGGCCACTCCGGGGATTCTGGCTCTTGTGCCCTGCGGCCCGACTGCAATGCAGAGTCCGTTTGGCTTCTTCCGTAGTGTTCGTGAAGAAGAAGCCGTGTCGAGGAGCGTGCGCTGATTACGAGGCTCTAACAAGAAGACCCGTGAAAGAAACAGTACCTTATACCCGGGATCGATGAGTTGATGGATGAGCTGAGAGGAGCCAAAGTTCTTCTACAAGATTTATTTGAGATCAGAGTACCGTCAGTTAGCACGAGGGAAGCGGACATTCCCAAGACCGCCTTTCAGGTGTCATTATGGGCACTTTGAGTTTTTGGTTATGCCTTTTAAGGACTCACTGCACGCACCATCTTTCGGGTCTTGCATGAACCATGTCTTCCGCGTGTCTATGTAGGGAGCTTTGTATTGGTCTTCTTCGATGACATACTCATATATAGCGAGGACTTGGGAGGAGCATTCCAACATATAGAGCGGTACTACGCATTCGGGAAGAGCAATAGTTCTGTGCTAAGCTCTCTCAGTGCGAAGTTTGGGATGACAGAGATGTTGTATTTGGGACACATTATTGGAGTGGACGAAGTGGGGGTTTATAGGGAGAAGATTAGAGCCGTCAAAGATTGGCGGCAGCCGAGAACGTGATGGAACTTCGAGGGTTCATTGGGATATGTACCTATTACAAGAAGTTCGTCGGAGGTTTCTCTGCATGCTGTCACCCTTACGATTTGACGAAGAAGGCATTCGGTTGGTGCGGATACAGCTCACAGGCGCGAGCCTGTTCATAGACTCAGAGGAGGTGATAGTAGTCGCGATAGCACGTTGCCGGATTTTACGTAGTCATTTGTCTTCCATGGAGCGTGATGCGTCGGGAGGGGGATCGGTGCAGGTATTGATGTGGGGGGACACCCCATAGCCTCCGAGCGAGCTCCTTCCGCACGAGAAGTGTTATATTTCTACCCAACAAGAGATGTTGGCCATCGTCGCATGCCTTGGCCGTCCGGCGATATCCGGTAGGGACCGGTTCGGGGACGAGGCCCAGTCACCATGACCTCAGAATTTCTTTTTCGGAGCGAAGCGACTACGAGAAGGCGGCGGCAGAGTGGATCGATAGATCCAAGCATATGACTTTGACATTGAGTATGTCAAGGGTAAGAATAACGTGATAGAGATGCCCTTCACGTAGACTCACGTCAGCGTTATCTCTTATGAGCTTGGATACAGATTGGAGGGCTCGACTTTTGGTGGAGTGCTCCAAGGACATATTGCTGCATGGAGGTGTCTGGATGGACGGTGGCGGATGACAAGTACGAGGTAGTTGAGTAGGATCCATCTACTACGGATAGGATTCTCTTGGGCGAGGGATCTCGGCTTAGGTAAAAGATACTCCGACATCACATGATTCTCCATTGGCGAGCCATCGAGGTTTTACCAAAACCGACGGGGCCATTTGAGAGAGTTCTCATGGAAGGGCCTCACAGGAGGATGTACTCCGGCCTGGTGAGTACGATGTTTGTCGGAGGAACAAGGGGCAGATGGGCCCGCATCTCGCAGGAGTTGCTATAGCCTCTACCCATTTTGGAGGGGAAATGGGAGAGCATATCAGGTGTAATTCATCACGGGGTGTTGCCCATGGTGCAAGGCAAGGATTGTATCTTTGTCGCGTTGACCGTGCCGACAAAGTATGCGCACTTTTTCGCCATATCCGCGCATTACACAGCAACATCGGATGGCCGAGGTGACTTTCTTCGGAGGTTTTTCGGGCTGCATGGTCTGCCCAAGACCATCATCGATGTTTCGAGGGACGGCCGCTTCATGGGCGATTTTGGCGAGGAGCTTTTCCTCTGCGTGGGGGACGGGAAAGTTGACACTGAGTACGGTTATCACCCACAAACGGATGGACGGACGAAGATAGTTAACAAGTGGTCGGGAGGGCTACTTGTGTAACTATATTAGTAGGGCGCATGAGCATGCGTTGAGATGGTTGCATTTGGGGGAATACCTGCTACAACACTGCCACATCACATGTCCATTGGTATGTCACCGTTTTATGCTTTGTATGGTACCATTCGCTTATCTTTTGTTGACGTCGTGTTCGGTGCCCACAGTAGCTCCTAGAGCAAGATTTGGATCCAAGAGAGTCGGACGATCCTCCAGACTCTCGAGGACAATATGGCTACAAAGCAGAGCGTAAGTTGTATGCCAATAGAGGTCTAGTGGAGAGACGGAGTTTGAGGTACGGGAGACTTGGTCTGCCTACGATTACGACCATCTGGCCTGATCATCGACGCGCAGTAGGAGCCGCAGAAGCTCCGAAGCCTCACTTTACCGAGCCATATAGGGTGATACGCAGGATTGGGCGGGGTTGCGTGTGAGTTGGAGTTCTGCCGCAGCAAGATCCCATAACATTTTCCATGTATCATGCTTGAAGAAGAGACCTTTCGAGGGCCAGCAGGTGACAGTGATGAGGAGCTACCACTACGGATGATGAGGAGCACTTAGTGTTGCAGCCGAAGGCCATTATTGATACCAGGGAGAAGGTGCATACAGAGCAGGAGCGATCCGGGAATTCTTGGTGAGGTGGAAGAATTTGTCGGATGAGGATGCCACTTGGGACAGCGAGAATATACAGCATCCATCACTTCGGCTGCTTGAGGACAAGCAACGTTTTGTTAGGGGAGATTCAATATTCCTAATTAGCAACGACTAATTGGAATATTCGATTTTGTTTAATTTTTCCGTTTATAGTTTGTAAATAAATAAAAAAGTGAGTGGAGAGGGTATAACTCACATAAGTGAAATAAAACACCCTCCTAGTAGCACAACGTTGTGACTTAAGGGGGAGCCAAGGGGGCCAAGCACCATGTAGAGAGGGGGGCCCTATGTTAGCTCTAGAAGCTACGCGCGAGGAGAGATTGGACACGTGGCAAGAGACAGAGCCTACGTTGAGGAGATGGCCTTGGGATTGGAGAAGGCCAACGTTATAAAAGAAGGGGGAGCCTTCTCATTTTATTCATTCCGTTGTTGATGATATTGAGCGTACGTTTTGTCTTCTTGAGCACGCCGGGTCATTTACGCTCGTTTGCACACTTTTTAGTGCATTGAGTGTCTCACGTCGAAGATCTCGCCCTCAGTCCAGGGACTTCGAGTGCTCGCTCGAGACAAGGTTATTTCTTCAGTATTTTTGTGAGAGGTTTGTTGTTTGGGTCTGTTAGCGGAGTCGGGGTTTAGTAGAGTACCGCGAGCCTATCGGGAAGAGAGGACGCGAGTACATTTTGGAGGTGCTCCGGATCGGGATTTCATCGTGGGAGATTTAGTCGAGATTTTGAGCCGAGGATCGACCTTTGCCTGCAGGAGGATTTTGGTGGATTTTGAGGCGGTGTTTAAGCTATTCTCTACTTAGCCTCTCGCGCGTAGCCTTGGAGGCCGCGCGTAATTCCCCAGGAGGTATTTTCGCGGTGATTTTCGGGGTCGGCCATTTTTGATATGGTTTACGGGTTTTTGTCGAGATTGGTGAGTAGAGGAGGATTGCAGATTTTCAGCTCATTCGGGCAAGGGATCAGCCCCTAGTCTTCGATTCATTCTGATGACGAGCAGCTACACTGCAGCTTTTTCAATAGGGATCGGGGACCCTATGATTAGAGAAGCGACCCATTTCCTATATTCTACGAAAGCATTTCTTCACTTGCCTTGAACGAGATTAGGTGCCATCATTCGATCACCTATTGTACTTCATTATATTTCTCGGATTAATAAAATGGCTTTAGCATTTCCTCTCTATGTTTCTAGATGAGTTGTTGTATTTCCTTTGAGACGCGTTTCACATATTAAGTTGGTTATAAAATTAAGTTGTAAATAAGCTTTCGATGGAAAGTTTTAAAAAGCTCATGTATGTGTTAAAAAGCCGATTCAACCTCTCGCTTTAACTAAGGATTCAACAATTGCTATCGAGCCAAGTTCCTTTTGTGCAGCTTTAACGAATCGAAAGGAGATCCTAGGGTCCCCGGGATGCGCTGGTCAAGAAGAGCTCAACCAATAAAGCCCTTTTTTCACGGTGCTAATTATGCCTTCGGAAAATCGGAATGAGAGCATACATAATGTCTCTAGGAACAGAAGTCCGGGTTGTCGTGGAATTGGATATGCCCCCAAAGGCAAGCTCGACTTAGAGAAAGAAGCTAAACAAGATTTTGTAGCCAATGCAAAGGCCATGAATGCACCTTAAATGGACCGTGTGAGGAAGAATTAATCAAATTAATGCACAACAATACCGCAAAGAGATGTGGGATACTCTAGAGAACATCCATGAGGGAGACAAGAAGGTGAAGACTACCAAACTTCAAGTCTATAGAGCCCGCTTTGAGAACTTAAAAATGAATGATGATGAAGACATTGCAGGGTTCTTTTTAAGGGTTGCAGAAATAGTTAATAACATGAAAGCTCTAGGGAAACCATAAAATAAGCTATAATTGTTCAAAAGATTACGAGATCTCTTCCACCTGGGGCCTTTTAACTCCAAAGGTTTTCACCGCCACAGAAGAAACAACTAATTGGGAAACCTTGACCATGAAGCGCTATTCATGGAAATCTAACGACACTATGAGATAGAGACTACAGCAGAAGAAGTCAAATGTGAGGGGAGGCGAGCCACTTTAAAACAGCAGAAGAAGAAAGAAGAAAAGGAAGATATATGCTCGTACGATGAAGAAGAGAGCCAAATTTGTCAAGAAAGCCGGATAGAGGCTCAGTAAATATAAAGGTAAACTTCCAATTAAATGCTTTAAGCTGTGGAAGAGTTGGACACTATCGTCGCTAAGTGTCCTCATTTAAAGAAAAACAAGGAATCGGGATCAAGAAATCGTAGAAAACTACATCAAAGAACTGCGCAGAAGGAAATAAATTCAACAGAAAATGTTTCTATGCTCAACAAGACAATGAGTGCATACGAAGACCGGATGATGAACCTCAAGTGAAGAAGGAACCCTCTGAATTTATGTTGATGGCCATAGAAGAACTTGAAGTACTCTTCTAGAAGATGAAGAAGATGTGGAGTTGATCTTGAGGGAGCTAAGAAGTGCCTCGGAGGAGATTGCGGACTCAAAGCCGAAGCGCGAAAACAAAAATACATTCTCCTCAGAGTATGTAAGAGAAGAACAAAAATTCGGGAAGTCCTCATTCAGCTGAAAGCAGAGCTTGAAGAAAGCCAAGAAGATAGAAGACATGTTACTTAAGCAAATCAAGGATAAAATTCAGGAACAAGAGAAGTTGGAAGAAGAAGTAGTATGCCCGAGGAAGAAATTAGAAAATTCCCAAAGGAAAGTGTCAATAAATTTTTCTCAAATGACAAGCTCCGGTAAGTTGAATGAAATTCTAGATGCTCAAAGATCTCCTTTGATAAAAGCGGATAGGCGCATAAGAAGGAGAATCAAGTAAGAGAGCAAAGAAAAGGAAAACAAAAATATTATTTTTGTAAAAGCAAATAAGGATGATGAAGCAACTCAAATGATTCCTACAAAAGAAGAAACATGCAATGAAGGAGACAAACCAAAAGGAACCTCTAATAACAAAGAATGAAATAAATACACATCACAAAAAAGGCTCTCTATACCCCAGTATGTCACCGAAGACATCATAGCATTCTTCCTCTCTATGAAAAATGCCACACGTTATGCAACCGCCCACAAGCTAGGACATATTGCTGTATCATCGTCATACAAGGAGGATTAATTCAAACCCAACGAGAGGATGCAAACGAATGAAGAGACCGTCTCAAGCAAACAAATGGAGAAGACAACCTCTCATCGTGCAATATGCAAATTGATACTATTCTTCATCTGTCAAGGAATTTGCCATAAAATCATTGAATGCGAGAAAAATGTGGACAAATATTGATGTTCAAATGATTAAAACTGCCCTAATCCGCTAAAAAAATGATTAAATGCTATGTATGCAATAAAATTGGACATATGCCTTTCAAATGTCCTCTGCAGAAGAATGTGGGTCATCATCTCGTAAAAAGAGTACCAAACAAAAGGATGCATCAGATGGAAAAAGAAGGTGAATAAATGTGATATGTTTCTAATAGCTCAAGACCGAAAAAGCCAATGGTATTTGGACAGCTGGTTGCTCAAAGCATATGACTCGGAGATAGAAAGCAAGTTTATAACCTTTCAAGGAAAAGAAATATGGAAATGTTACTTTTTCGGCAATGATAAACGGGAAAAATCAAAAGAAAAGGCCTGATACCCAGCAGATAATGGCGCAGAGAAAGGCCAAGGCCCGGTGAGGATGGTGGAAAGCAAGATGCTGTCGAGTGTCAGGGTCAAATGTGTGATAGAGGGCGCGAAGTTCTTTTTAGAGCACAAGGCCTGGAGCGGATCAAGCACCATGGAAGACTCCGATCGAAAGGTGTTCGAGCCGAGAGTAATGTCTACATAGTGAAAGAAGAGAATGAAGCATGCCACCTTAGCAAACTTGAGGAGTCATGGTTATGGCATAGAAGATTTCGGACATCTTAACTTCGACAATATCATCAAACCGAGCAAGAAGAAAGCGATCCGAGATATGCCCAACGATAAAAAAGGCCTTCAAATACCATATGCAAATCTTGCCAATTAGGCAAACAAACGCGACATCCTTTAAGACCAAATATGAGCTATCAACAAGTAGGCCACTTGCCTTGTACACATGGACTGTGGACCTCGAGAACTAAAAACACCAAGTGGAGAATCCTACTTGCATGACAATAGATGATTTTCTCAACAATGACATGGGTTGCATTTCTCAAATATAAATCGAAGCACTTGAGAAATTCAAGATATTCAAGGCATGGCGTGAAAATCAAACAGATGCTAGTTAAAATGCATCGACGCATGGGACGGAGGTGAATTCACGAGACTATGACTTTACGGACCCTATGCAATGAACATGGGATAAAAGCAATAGTTTACTATTGCGGGAGGACACCTCAATAGAATGGAGTGGCAGAGAGACAAAACAGAATCGTACAACAAATTGCGCGAGCTGCAGGATGCAAGAAAGTAGACATTCCCCCAAACCTTCAGAAGGTAAGCAGCGCACGATTGTGCATATTCTAAACAAAGCTCATTTAAGACCAAACGAAGTGACAAGACTCATATGAACTATGGCATGGTGAAACCAAAGATCAATCAAGCACTTTAGAGTCTTTGGAAGCAAGTGTTACATAAAGAATAATGATGAAAATACTGGGAGAGATTTGATGCAAGACAGGATGAAGGAATATTTTTAGGATATGCATCCAAGATTAAAGGTTACGGGGTGCTACAACAAGACTCTTCGGAAAAGTATGGAAAGCATTGATGTAAGATTTGATGAAGAACTACCACAACAAGACAAGAAGTACAGATTACAAAGCAATCCTCCGTAAGATTATGAGGAAGAGAACCAAGTGATGATGAAATAAGCAAGACAACAGAAGATGTTGAGCCGAGCTCGAAAGCCCCCTCAAGATACACTCAAAAGAACCATCCGAAGATCAAATCATTTCGACAAGAGTGTAGGAGTCTAGACAAGAAGACAATGAATCGAACGGACGGAAGAGGTATACCTAGCTATGTTATCACAAATAGAGCCAAAGAAGTTTGAAGAAGCCAGCAAGGACAAGTATTGGGTGAATGCTATGAATGAAGAATTGGACCAGTTCGAGAAGAACAACACCTGGGGAATTAGTTCCAAGACCCACCGAGAAAAATGTCAGTAGGCTCAAAATGGGTATTCGAAGAATAAAATGAATGAACGAGGACAGTAATCAGAATAAATCCATGCTCGCATGCTGAAAGGATATTCACAAATTGGAAGGGTCTTGATTACGATGAAACATTTGCACATAGGCCAAAATGGAAGCTATCAAAATGTTTCCGGCCTTTGCATGCTACACATATCTTCAAGGTATATCAAATGGATGTGAAATTTTGCTCTTCGAATGGAGATCTAGAAGAAGAAGTCTACATGGAACAACCGGTATGGATTCTCATTGACTAAAGGAAGAAGAGTCAAGACTATGTGTGCAGACTAAAGAAGGCTATGTAGATCGAAACAAGCTCTCGTGCTTGGTATTCAAGGTCGGATAAGTACTTGCAAAAACAAGGCTTTAAGAGAGGAGGAGTGATAGAGAGTCGTCTATACATAAAAGCCTATGAAAATGAACTCGATTGTTGTAGTACATGTTGATGACATTATGTTTGGAAGCAACAAGATGAGTTAGCAAAAGGATTTGCTGAAGAGATGAAATCGCAGTTTGAGATGTCCTATGATTGGAGAGCTCACCATCTACTTAGGGACTTCAAATTCGCAAAAGAACAAGTATATTCATCTCACAAGAAAAATACTTAAAAGAGATGTTGAAAAAGTTCAAAATGGAAGACCGCAAACCCGTGTCAACTCCCATGATCACCGGATGCAAGCTATGTGTCGATAGGATGGATCTCGCTGATATAGATCAAAGACTTTACGTATCCATGATAGGAAGTCTCACTATACCTAACAACATCTAGACCAGACATTTTGTTGGCGGTAGGACTTGTGGCTAGATATCAAGCAAGACCAAAACAAAATCACCTTCTAGTACCAAAATAATATTAAGATATCTACAAGGAATTGTATAAAATATGGGCTATGGTATCCAAAAGGCAAGAGCTTCACTTTGATAGCATATATGATGCGCATTAGGGCCACTCGTGTGGATGACAGAAAAGCACAAGTGGAGGTGCATTCGTACTTGGGAAAAGATCTGGTGGCATGGCTAAGCAAGAAACAAACATCTATCTCTCTATCTGCCAGCAGGAGGTAGCATTGACATACACAACAGCAACATGTTGCACACAAGTCATGTGGATGAAACAAACCCCTCAAGACATGAAGGTAAGCATCGATGAACCTATCTCTATCAAATGTGACAAATACAAGTCGATAAGTATATCAAAAAATCATGCAGCCTATTCAAATACTAAACACATCCCAATCAAATACCATTTCCCTAAGAGAACAAGTAGCACTAGAAAGATAGTCGAGTTGGGACATACGCAACAAAAGATAAACAACAGAGCATATTCACAAAACATCTTGCTAGAGAGCCATTCGAATAACCGAGAAACAAACCTGTGGTAGTGTCTTCGCATGCTACCGTACGGAGAAAAGCTTCATACTAGGGGGAGAATATAAAAGAAGACATCATTCTGTAGGAAGATCAGGTCAACAAAGAGAGTCATAAAAGAGCCGCGAGCAACCACAGCATGAAACAGTCCTCAAGATCGTAGAGTAACTATGGACGATTTCAAAAGCACATTGGGAAATGAGCAACCCTTTGCCACTATGATGTCAAAGGGGAGGAAAAAGCAAGCAACAAAAGAAAGGGTCCCAAAAGGCAGCAGAGGGAAAGTCACGTTGCCATCAATGCCAAAGGGGGAGACTGTTGGAAATGTTGTCATTGATGGCAAAAGCCGAGACACAGACGAAGAAGGCAGAGAGAGAAAAAGAGGCGATAAGATGCAGAGAGGGCCGAGCGAAATACAAGAAAAGAAGCAAGGTAGTAAAAGAAGAGGATGCGAGAGATAGGAGTACGTAGCACAAGAACAACTGCATACATGCACAAGACGAAGGATGCGAGATAGAGAATACGTAGGCAAAGTCGTGAGATGAAACTGTCAGCCAGCAAAGAAAGGTTGCGAGAGTACGAAAGATGAAACAAGAGACAGACAATAACAGGTGGAAACTAGTAAGGGCGAGAACCAAGAAAGGAACCGTACTACACAAAAGTGAAAACCTAATGGAGCTGGGCGTTCAACATATGGAAGCACTATATTATAATGTCGAGAACGCCAAGAGGAAACATGAGCGAAAGCGGGGAATTCTTTTAATAAGAGTTAAAATTTGATGAAGCGGAACCATAGCTAGAGCAGACAGAACCCCGACAAACGACTGAAACTAAAGTTTTTGGAAACCAAGAGATCGCATGGCATTTGGAGCGGTGGTGGATTTCGCTGAACACGATCTATGTCGGCCCGATGGACACATGTCTTTGGGTGGTATTTGGATACCACTTACATCGCGTAATTTTTTGTGCGCTAACCTTCGGCCCAAAGAAAAACGCGATATTGCGCATCATCCGTCTCTGATGAGAGTCCCAAAGTTCAGCTTTGGAGCGCAGAGTATCACCGTGCTCGATCTATGCGATGTTTAATGCAAAGAAATATCATGTGGGGCCAATCGTTATTTTATATTGACTTTGGTAATTTGCGTGAAGTTTCATATAGCGTTTGTTGATGTGTCGAGGTGCATGAATTAAATGGGTAGCGACATTAAAAATTCCCTAAGTCCCAGAGCCTTTATATTATATTGTGCTCAATGATGTTATTAGTAATACAAGGTCATGACTTATTACAATGTTGAGAAAGGCGGAGGTTATAACGTATATTAATATAGGTTGATATACATAGCAGCACTTGTGTAATTGGATTTATATACTTTGAGCACAACATATTCATATGCGTGGTATATACCTATGTTGAATTGTGATAAAGCCTAAGGTGGGCCTGAATGCAGTGAAGTTGAGTTAGTCCACGTGAATTTGAATACATGGTAGAGTGTTCACATATAAGTTAAATACGTGGGTTTTATTATAAGGTTCATAATAAATTGAATAGGGCTGTAATATATGTCTATATATTATAATTGATATGCAAAGTCACCAAGGGGTGTACGTATGATGGTATAGTATATAGCAACATCTGTACTCGTGGGCTCAAGCGCTATTACATGAATTCGGGGGTTTGATATCTATTTCAATGTTAATATGTTACATGGCTAAGTCTATGCTCGTGAGCGGAAGCGGTAAATAAACTAAGGAGCCCGAAAGGTTCTGCTAACTCCTACATATTAGTCTCGGGCTTGAGTCCGGGTCAAAGACTTAATATAATGTTGGCGGAGGATATTATATGTGTAGTGTGGGACCCCATGTAAAACGGAAGAGTTCAATACATGTTTATTCCGAGAATCTTAACCCAAGTTGAAGGATATATAAAAGTGAAAGCGACAAAATATATATATATATGTGTAGCGCGTTATATACAAAGGACCAAGGTTACAATATAAGAGCATATGTATTATATTCTTATGCGCGAGATTAAAAAGAAACAAAAAGGTTCTGTTGTTCGGGTTTAAAAACAAACAATGTATTATAAGGTGGGACCACTCACGAATCGCATCGGAGAAAAATTATGGCAGATGAAACATGTTAATAAAAGTTCCGATGGCGATTACAGGACCCGATATGTTATACATGGTGACTCATATTTGATTGAGTTCAGGCGTAAAGTGCAGTTGTGATGAACACATCGCATCGGGAGGTGAAAGAATAATGAACAGAAACCGAAAGTTCCGATTGCGATTGAGTGATCGGATGATGAGCCGTCGGATTTGTGAAGGATGGACGGTGGATATGAGTTGTTTGATTACATGGTGGGGCCTTTGCTAATCGGATCGGAGAATTCCAATCGCATTGGCGCAGTGTGAAGTGCAAGTGAAAGCAGATGAAGCATCGCATCGGGTAAAGCGAAAGCATCGTAACACACCATTGAAAGGTCCGATTGCAATTAATCGCATCGGAACCATCGCAAGAGTGTGTAATCGCATCGTACATAAGGAAAGATACGATTTGTAGGGGCCCGAAAAGACATTTTATATATCAAAATGGTCTATTATGATTGTGTCGCCGAGAGGCATTTACGTGTATACAAAAAAGGGCGTTTATGTATTAAAAGGTCTTTTTTATTAGTTCTCACAAAGAGGAGTTGATTTACGTATCATAAAAGGGAAGTTTATATGTTAAAAATTCTTTATTATTATACCAAAGATGATATACGTTGTATTAAAAAGCAGTTATATATATATATATATATATATATATACACGGAGTTACACAATTACTATGAACAACGCGAGCAAGCGAGCCGGACGTAGACAAGAGTGATAGAAAAGACAACACGAGCATGATCCACAAGGCTGAATGGGTTGAGTTGAATCTACATGTAAACTTAAACGTAAATGTTTTTAATTGGTTTATATTGTTTGTGATGCTAGCAAAGTCTCCAATAGGGAAACAAAACTCCTATGTAAAGATTGAAAGTTGTAAGCAAATTAGTCGTAGTTTTCAGAATGAGCTAGATAAAGAAGTGAGGAGTGAGAGGCGACGAGTCGGGGCTATTCACTTTGAATTCTATAGAATGCAAACAAGCATGAGGCAACCGTATGAAGGATACCATACGGATATGCTAGAGAGGTTAGAGAATGCAAAAGTATGAAGAATTGACAGAGAAGATAAGAAAAAGGAGGAGCAGTAAAGAGATGCTACATAATCGAGTGCGATGTCTAAAGGAAATCAACAAATACTACTTTGTTTGATAGAATGAGAGTTGGAGCTTCTCGTCATCGATTGAAGCTTGATAGATGTCGGTTGTAGCCGACTAAGGTTGGAGCCCTCGTAGGTTGGTGCCCGCGAAAACTGGCAGTGAAGGGAGTTGGAGCTTGCCTTTGCATCACAACAATAATAGGGATGTGTTTTCTCCCCGTGTGGGTTTCCACCACGTCTCCGTTGTCTCTGTGTGTGTCTATATGTTGATATGCTCTATCCAACCGCTAATGCTTGTTGCTCTCATAATAAGTTTAGTGTCACATGTCTTTAATACTTGCTACACTACATATTAAGACTATTCACATATTAAATTGGGTATAAAAATTTAAAGTTGTAAATAAGCTTGATGAAAAGTTTTTAAAAAGCTCATGTATGTGTTAAAGCGATTCACTCTCGCGTTTAACTAAAGGATTCAACAAAATCGAAGATTCAACCACTCAGGACCAGCTATTCATAGAGCAAGTTCGTCGCTCGAACATTTTACATTCTTACAAGACACCTAGTTTGACTTGCATCATACAAGGAACCTTTTCCGAACCAAGTCACAAAGTGGGATTGACCGGATCGACCTTGAGCCCATAGACTTTGGCAGCAGTAGTCTCTAGTAGAGAAGCCTCCTTCTACTCCTCCCCGATTTTCAGCTTTCTCCATCCATTACTTTTTATTCTTTTCTTGTCTCCAAGCCATGTAACTCTTGTTGGTCCAAGTACTTCCACCACCCCCATCCGCCCACACATCCACCCAGGCATCCTCCCCTTCATCCTCTCACAAACCCCCTCTCGTAAATCCTCCTTGATTCCATTAGCTCCCATCATGGCAGACATGGCATGCTCGGGTACTACCACAACCTTTGGTTCCTTTTACCAAATGAGCTACCAATCCGTAATTCACCAGCTTTAACGTGATGCAGATTCTACCATGCCCAAATGCATGTAGATAAAAATGCATGATGCTCTCTGACTATAGTGGAATTTAGAAGAAGAGACCATAAAAAGCCAGGATCTTTGCCCGCAGCTTAGGAGAGGCAAAAAAATGGTCTCAAGGTTTCACTCCCTAACTGAGCGCATAATCTCCCCTCTTCTGCCATAAATTCATAAATAAGTAGAAAATTAAAAAACCTCTCCAAATCCTCTCCTGAATATAACAACCTTAAGAGAAAATGCTTTGGGAAAGTGTCCAAGACTATTGCACCAGGTTCAATAGTGTGTATAATGCTCTCCCACCTCACATGAAACCCCACAAGGCCTAGTACCTAGTAAAATTTTCAGGCTTTGATCCAGGACATGACACACTACCAACTAAGAGAGAGAGACCCTCGTGACTTATGAGAAAATGCGAGCCATGAGTGCGTGAGCTCAAACTCGATTGAAAAGGGCTAGGGATGAGATCAAACAGAGGGTTACCTATAAAGATGAAACCATGCCCTCAACCTCCTCATCTGCAATGCCAAGATTGACGACCTAGTTAGAACAATGGAGAGAATGATGGAAACTGGATAAACTTGAGTGAAAGAACATATCTCTCTAGGGAAAACCAAGCAAATCCCCAAAACGAAACAAGAATCCAAAACTTCAGAAGGAGACCTCTCCCAAAACAGACCAAGAGACAATGAAAAACAAATTAGGTCTCCTTTCCAAGACAATTAGGTAGATGAAGAGGAGGAGAGACTAAAGAATCAAGAAAACCATGTAACTTGATAGGTTTTGATAATGAGGGTGATGTTTTTTCTCACCGAAGAAGAACAAGGTTCTTTTCCCTCGCGATCAACTCGAAACAAACTATGAGGAGTGATCAAGACTACCATCTGGGATTTGAAAATTCCATAATGGAAGTCCATAAGCAATATGACCTTAGGAGCTAAAAAGAAACCAAAGAAACTTCCAAGAAAAACCAAACAGACACAACAATAGGAAAACCTCGAAAAACACTCCCAGAGGACAAAAGAGACAGCACAACACCATGGCTACAGAAAGTTGATCCAAACAAAGAAAAAACTGAGCCGCGAAAAAGTGGTGTCCCAAGCTGTCCTGAGTCATCTACTAGTGGCTCGAAAAAACTTTGTTGTCCAAAGTCCCAAATCGCATTCAACAAACTAAACTTGTGGAAAATGTTATGGTTGAAAACTCGATGTAAATATGTCCAAAACACGGGTGTTCCTTTCAATTTTGAAGGAGAGATTTCTAAAATCAAGATAACCATGCCTCTCACCGAACCGATTACTCGAGACAACACAAGTCTCACAGCTTTGAAAACTTTTAAACATAGGGAATAATACCGACACTCTAAACTTCACCGACACAACCCCCGTTTATTCCATTCTATTCGTACCTTGACTCCATTCATCCGTATAACGAAGATGACATCAATGAATAGGTAAATGAAATTAGAACAGTTTCGACATCATACCCGACAACAAACCGCGTACACCAAACGAAAGAACTCAACAATCAAAACTTTAACATCTTGAACAACAACATGGTGGCACATGAACCCTGAAACACCGTGGAACACCGCCGTGACTGGCTCTTGTGGCAAAGTTGGTTCGAGGAGTTGGTGTCCGGATACAACACAGATGAAGGCCATTCTCATAAACTAGATTTCCAATGCACTAACAACATTGCAGAATACGAAGCTCTCCTCCTTGGTTTACATTTGCTAAGAAACATAGAGTTATGAGGATCTCAATCCAAGGAGATTCGTAATTGGTCATTAGGTAAAGCAAGGAGAGTATTCTGACTAAGAATCCTAGACTAAGAAGAGTATAGGAATGTTTCTCTATACCTCCAAAAAACCTTTGAGAAATATGAACTCATTTTCATCCCTAGAGCTCAAAAGTCAAAACAAACACGATGAGCTTGCCTTTTGGCTTAGCAATTGCCAAATACCCCATGCAAATGAACAATTCACCGTCAAAGTAGAAAACCACGCCTACAGAGCTAACAACGAAGAATATTGGCAAGTGTTTGAGGGTGATAAACAAATTAATGATTTTCTGCAATATAAAAATGATTTTGCAATACCGGAACCAAGCTTAGGGCAGAAGAAGTTTGTTTTGCTGAAAAGCATGCCCACGCAAAGTAGAGATATCCTCTACAATCAGTATAAATCTGCTGAACATCCTTACAAGGTAGAATCGTTTGAAAATCTAGATCAAAGGGACCTTGAGGGTTTTACAATGTAAAGATGACACATTACCAAGGGGCCTTACACCATTAGAGAGATTTTTATTTTAATGATGTGGCTAAAAACCAAATATGGAGCACACAAAGACTAATGTGGAAGAAATATAACATAGGCGAGTAGAAGGAACCCAAAATGATCAGGTCACGAAAACTCTTCATCCTCACATAAAAGCAGAAATATATTGAACTTTTCAAAGAGTTTAAAGATGTGTTTGCATGGGGGTATGAGGACTTGGAAAATCCTATGACACAAGCTTTATTCAACATAAAATTTCTCTCAAGGAAAACCAAAACCATTCAAACAAAAATTGAGAAGGATAAATTCCGTCTCGTCATTACCTTTAGTTGAAAGAGATTAAAATATGTATGATGTCGGGATCATAGTCCTCCTCTTAGGTACTTATAATGGGTCTCCAACCTTGTGTTGAGTTAGGAAGAAAACAAGGAGATTAGATCTGTGCATTGACTTTAGAAATTCTAAACAAGGCCTCCCCCGAAAGACAACTATCCTCTTGCCTAAAATGGATCACATACTTCGGAGGGTAGTTGGCTCATAGAGAAATATCATTACTATGATGGCTTCTAGAGTTACAATTAGGTATCGCTTCGATGATCAACACAAAACCGCTTTCACTCACCTTGGGGCACATTCATGTATGTTAAAATGCCTTTCGAATTAATGAATGCAGGGCCACCTTCCAAAAGGCCATGGACATAGATTTTTCGTGAAGACATGGGTTACTTCATAGTCATATACCTTGATGACATCATCATACTATTCTAAGACTCGATGAAGAACACTTAGTCCATTTGAGAAAAGTATTTGAAAAGTGGGAAGTATGGCCTATCATTGAATCCCAAGAAAACATTGTTTGGCTCTCAGAAGGGTAAACTCTGAGCCACATCATCTCCGAAGAAGGAATCCAAAAATAGACCCCTAGGGATCGAAGGTATACTACAAATTAGTCATCCTAGAAACATTAAGGAGTCATGCAATATTTCATTGGGAAGATCAAATTTTGAGGAGGTTCATCCTCAAATCCTGCTGAAATCTTAAGAAATATTACAAACATGCTCAAGAAGAAGATAGGAGTTAAATGGACCTTTCGAAGCCAAACAAATATTTGAACCGATAAAGCAAGCACTCACCCAAACACCAGCTTCGATCTACCCCGACTTTATCAAAGACTTATACATTTTTTCATTTGCATCCGAACACACCATTGTCTGTAGTGTTGTTGCAAAAGAACACAACGGGGTGAGAACAACCTACTAGCCTTCTTTAGTAAGGCATTGATAGATGCTCCCTTAAAATATAACATCATGGAGAAATGTGCTTTGATTAAAGCATTAAAAATATTTTTTAGGTCTACATTTTGCACTTTCATATCATTTCTTTTTGTCCCACATATAGTTGTCAAAGACATTATAAATCAGAACCCTAATGGTAAAAGGTAAATGGATTGTTAGTATCTTAGAATATGATTTAGAAATCAGATCCACTAAGCCGATTAAAGGACAAGGATTAGCAAAACTACATGGTCAATCAAATTTCCAAGCACTAGACATGAATATGGTTGATGCATTAGAAGAAATAGAAAATAATTTACGACTCCATACATTGAAAGAAGTATTTTTTAATTCATCTTGGTATCGTTTGATATCCTATATGTTCTTCTTTGTCAAAGATAAATCTAGATTCTTGAAACAAAATTTTAGGTGGGGTTTTGTATTGAAGAACGTTGTTGGAATATTGTTTAAATGTTTTCTTAAGGATGATGCGGATAAGATTGTGCATGAGCTACATGAAGGAAAGTGTGGGGGGTCATCTCTACTAGAAAACCACGAGAAAACAAAATCCTTAGAGCTAGATACTATTGGCCCACCCTTTCTCCCCGACTACTCACAAACCGGTTATGACTTGCCATAAGTGCCAAATTTTTAATGGAAGGAGAAAACTTTTACCTTTTCCTTTGCATCCCATCGGTGTTGAATCCTTTTCAACAATGGGGGTTAGACTCATTGGGAAATCCACCTTCTCTTCATCTGCCCAACACAAGTGGATCCTCACTCTGCTACTATTATTTCTACCAAGCTGATAGAGGCCATCCCTTTCTAGGAATGCTACCAACTCGGGGTCATTATCAAATTCCTTAAGACCAACATCTTCGTCCCTATTTGGTTGTCCTAAAAAGATCATTATGGCATAATGTTGTCGCTTTGGAATCCAAAATAATGGTTGACTTTTGCTATAAGTATCACATCATGTCAGCATTCCAGCTATTGCCTCAAGACTGCTAATGGGCTAGCCGAGTCCTCCAACAAAAGTCCGGTGAACATTATTAAGAAGTTGTTGAAACAGAACCAAAAAGCATGGCATGGAAAACTAGTGCATGCACTATGGGAGCTAATAGACTAACAACTAAGAATCTCACCTGGATGTCTCCCTATCAACTAGTGTATGGCATGGATGCAGCCTTTCCCCAACATCTTTAGGAGTTCTAGTCATGAAGCTCCTCCAAGAAGTGCAATAAGAAGAAAATGATATGCAAAGGAGGTCTGAACCAAACCATTCATTTGCAACAGACATAGGGAAGAAATTTACCAAAGGACACAAGTAGTGCAAGAAAACATAAAAGAAGATCTTTGACAGAAAGAACCAAAGCCAATAATTTCCACATTGGAGACACGGTGCATGAAATGGTATTCTAGGAGGAGAGAAAAAGTAAACATGGCAAATTTGAAAATTTGTGGAAAGGTCCTATATCATCATTCATTCATTTAGAGGTCATAATGCTTTTTTATAAGAAATGAATGGAGAAGAATTACTTGTAGGTCATCAATGGCAAGTGATGCTCAAGCACTATTTTTTGTCAAGGGTCCTAGTTTGAAGCTTTCATTCATTGTACATAACATTACATGATGGGAGATCATAAAAAATACAAAAAAAAGAAAAAAAGGAAAAAGAGGGCAGATTTGAAAAAGAGGTATAGCTCCCATACCCAAAAAATAATAATGCCGAAAAGTGTGCAAGCCTAAATGCCACCACTTGTTAAAAAAGAGACTCTTGTTCAGTCATCTAGCCTAATCATGGTCATTGAACATGTTTTGAATTTTTGTTGATAGGTTAGAGAAAGCAATGCTTGTCAAATCATTGAAGCTTGACTTGTCAGAGTAGGGGATGGATTAGGAAGAAAAGAACACTAGTTCTCCATGCTCAAATTTAGAACCAAAGAGAAAGATGAGAGGCTTAACAAATGATAGATCACAACCCTCATATTTCTAGTTTTGTTTGTATAAAAATAATGTTTGTGTGAAACTTGTCCTAATGCCACAACCCATGGTAAATCGGATTGCCTAATCCTAGTTTAAATCATGTTTTCTACTTTTCATGTCAAATAGCTTAGAGAATGTAAAGTCCGTTAAACAGACTTAATCTTGACGAAATCGATAGTCTAGGGTAGAGAAAAATAAAAGAGTTCACTAGCATAATTTGAACTCTTGGAATCAATAAGTGTACAAGTAGATAGTCTGTATTTTGCTTTCAAAAAGAAAAAGAATGTCGAGGGTTTGCCACTCAAAGTGCACCCATGGAAGAAAAAAATGTTAAGAAAGTAGGATGGGTAGGTAGAGATGAAGTTGAAGTAATCATGTTTTTTCAGTATTCTTAAGATCATAACTTCAAAAGAAACATCATACAAATGAAAGAAGAAAAAATCTGCCCAATGGATGAGGCACCGGTCTTCATAAACCCGGAGATCCGAGTTATGGACACCCCTCGAAAAGGAGTTGCTCTCCCCAAATGGAGCCATCGTTAGTCATCGTAATGATTTTGCTTTTGTAGATGACTAAATGCTTATCCTAGATTTCTAAAAATAAAATTCATGAATATTGTGAGTTGTAGAAATCTACACTGCTCATTATCCTTAGTATAAAATCACTATTTCACAACTTTATCATGTCATGGTGAGCCTACCACTCCCTGAAGACGCATCATGGGCTCATGCTACTCATCTTCATCATGTTTTGCCACCTATGACCTCAACACTCGCTTTTTCCTTTGCCTCACCCTCCACTTGCCACCTAAGATCACTCAACCAACTTACTCCTTCTTGTGTTTTTTTAGATGCCTCAAGCATTGATGGTCTCAAAACTATCTCTCGTAGGCTCTTTGGATAAATCAAGTACATTGATTTTGGATCTTCAATACATCAAATAGTCAAAAACTCGTTTTTCATACTTGAGGGACCCTAAGCCAAGCTTTCGGCCAAAGGAAAAGCCAATGAGCCTCCCACTCAGGTAACTAGGGTTTCATAGGTTGTAGGATTATCTCTTTGGTGTTCTAAATCACCGTTTTTTTTCATGTGCAAGAAGATGAATCAAATGAAAAGGAAGGTCGAAAGACTCTGTTTCTCCAAGACAAATCGGAAAACCTTCGTAGGAGACCTTCCCTTAATCAAGTACAAATGCTACAAAAGGGATAGTCTGCCCATTTTGACATTTCTGTAGAGTTTCAAACAGTGGCTATCACCGTGAAAATTGGTAAGGTAAAAGGGATGCTTCTCATTATAGAATACACAAGCTAATGGGAGAGAAGCAGCTCATGTTTAAGAGAAAATCGTGGTTTCTAGGACTGATTAGACCGAAAGGTAGCCAAGCAAGGAGCCAATCACAGTAAAACCACAAGGATAGAGGCACACTAGCACAACCAAGCATGAATTGAAGATTTTTAGAAACTATAAATGAAGAAGGGAAAAAGGTGAGGTGAACTGGAGCAGAAATGAATGAACTTGAAAGGACTATAGAGAACTTAGAAGGCAACACTATTGATTTTTCTCTAACAGCCCTCAAAAGCCCTAAGTTCGGAAAGATAGGAAAGAGTGGTGAAATGAATATTATGAGTCTCCATGATAACAACATATAGAAAGGTTTCAAGAGAATGTCGAAGGTGACCTATGGTTTGCACAAGGTAAAAATATCTCCAACGCCTCACAAGGGACCAAGAATGCTCAAAGGGGCATAACAAAAGATGTCATGGCACACCGCAACAAATCAAAAGTGGCCAAAGATGAATTTAGCATGTCCTAAGGATTAGAGAAAGAGAGTCATTTCAAGGTTTTCATGGCACTTATTGACTTAAAAAGTGATTGAAAAGACATAAACGAAAGCCAAAAACACAACAAATCATGTAACTCAAACAAACATTTGCAAAATAAGTGCTAAAGGCATCAATAGTGTCTATTGACGCACTATTTGTCAACTACCCCCATAGCAAGACACCCCATTTTTTTAAATGGGATTCTTCATGTTCGACGTGGATTTGTGCCATTCGCATTCCATCATCAGTCATCGATTCGATGCTTTGCAAATGATGTAAACCCATTCCGCCATGTTATGATGTAAATGATCTAAGTAAGACCATCCATGTATGTAACAACCTAGGTAAGCCTAGTATGTTGTTGATGATCTCTATCCTAGGAGGTTTTTTGTCTCACTGATTCACGAAAGTGATCGGCAAAGTTTTTCCCTCCAGCCTCACCCCAAAGCTAGGGTGGATTTTGTCATCAGCATGCTAAGTGAGTCCTAGTGTTCTATCGAGTCCTTGTAAAAGTAGTTTGAACTACTTGGTCTACTAGATCATATGTTGAGTCGCAGAACTGGGTATTTATTTGAGGGTCTATACGAATGGGTTTTCCCCCCTTCATGTATGTAAATGTATTATCTCATGTAAAAGAGGGTTGGAAAAATAATTATAATCCCCTCTTAGTCAATTAATTAAATTTTCCGGTCAATTAATTAATAAAATCCTAAACCAGAAATTTAATTAATTTAGGGTCCTAAATTAGGATTAAATCTTTAAAGGCAAAATTTGTGGGTCCTTGGAAAATGATTTTGAAAGCCCCAAGCCAAGGGAATATTGAGAATTTTAAGAAATATTGGACCTTTGGGCCTTGGTGGTTAAGTCAAGGTCAAAATTTTGGGGTAATTAACTCAAAAATAATATTTTTGAGTTAATTAAAATTGAATTAAATGATAAATTCGTTTTTTCCCCAAAATTTTAATTTCAACGTTCCGGATTAAAAGATGATTAAATCTTTTGAACGGCTGAGATTATTTTGACAAGGATCATCCAAACTAGCCGTTGGAGATTTTGTCCTATAAATTTAGAGGTCTGTGTCAGTATTGAGTCATCCGATCTCAGGATCGTGCACTTGCTCTTAGAAGCTCTTGTAAACTTTTGAGGAATAAAGCATAAAGACTTTGGGGTTACAAATCTGGATGTTCCTTCTCAGATCTATGTGGTGAATTGTCTCTAAACTCTGCTACTTGGTTTCTTGCATTTTATGGTTGATGGCCTTCATGGATTAATCTGCATATAGGTATCTTATGCAGTTTTCTGGGTTTATAAAATAACATTCTGATTTTTCTGCAAAGGTCTCATGTTGTTTTCTTAAATCTCTATCGATCTAAGATTCAGATCTAAGTGTGCAGGGAAATTTTTTTTTTAAGATTGGGCGTCTGGGGAAGTCTTCGGTTGGACCAGCCGACTCTCAATAAACATAAATCTGATAAGCTCTTTATTTGTTAAATTCCAGGTCTATCTTACGATATTTGTGATTTTGCAGGGTTTCAAAGGCTTGTGCCTCTCATTTAAAAATTTTAATTTCTAAACTGTGCTAAAATGGATTTAAATATGGCCATGAGGGCCTCAAATTTGTAAATTAGCTTGTAAATTTGTATTTTTGTTGTGAGTTGTAAGGGTTTAATAAAATTTTTGGTGTATATATTTTCGGATCTGACTGGTTTTGTAGGTTGCAGGGTTTATTCAGAAATTTTTTGAAGGCAGATCCGGTCCCCAAGAGCCAGATCTGGCCTCAAATTGCCTCTATGGGAAATCTGGACATTATTTAAAGAAGCATAAGAATCTGAGCTTAATCTAAAGAAATTATAAGTTGTTGGACGTCTTGAAATGTACTGGGTTTATTTTGAAACTATCTCTACCTTAACTGCTGTCAAACACTCGTTCATTCATTTGCTTTCAATTTCATCAATCTGCAGTCACAAATTCCTCTAGCCATCGATTTCCCATTCGGCTTCCCTCTGCCCTCCATTTCCTAACGCAATCATTTTTTTTCCTTGACGTCCTCCATTTCCACGCTGCCTCAACTTGCATCTTACGCTGCCCTCCGACTTCACCATTCCATTAACGTTTCTCAGCTTCCCTCTTTGCGTATTGAGCCGCCAAAGATTTCTCCCTTAACCTTCTTCTTTCCTCACGATTTTCGCCTCGTCTTCAGCTTCTTCCGTTCGTTCTCCATTCCGTCCGGCGTCCAACCGCAAAATGACAAGCGACAATCTTGAACCCGCATCCATAACTCGGCTCGACCTACAAAACAAGAAAATCAAAAAAGAAAAAAAAACACAAACATAAGGCCTAGAGTTAGTTTAGTTAAATTTGATTTTATTAATTCTTAACATTAGGATTTAAATAAGTTTCAAAATTTTTAATTTTATACCTGTAAGTTTTGACTTTAACGTAGTTTAGGTTTAGATTTAGCTTTAACTTTAGGTGCTAGTTTAACTTCATTAATTTCCTTTTTTAGTTTTAGTTTAACTTTAGATTTTAATAATATTAGATTTTAGATTTTAATTTTAGATCTAATTTTAGGATTTTGATTTTAGAGTTTAATTTAGAATTAGTTTTGTTTCGGTTTAGCTTTTTAGTTTTAGATTTAGCATTTTAAATCAATTTTTTTTTTTTTTTTTAGGATATAAAAATAAATAAATATAAAAATTTCAAAATTTCAAAATTATAAAAAAATCTAGAAAATACAAAAATATAAAAAAATTTCAAATTTTCTATAGTCAAATGCGCTAAATTTTTTTTATCTAAAGTTTGACTGTGGAACATTTTCTGGATCGAGATTAATTGAAACATCATAAATTTGGAAATATTGCAAATGTCTGGCATTTTCATCTTTGTGATAATATTGCTGTGGGTTTAAAATATTTTAATGCATGGTTGTGGTGTTTTTTCAATTGAATATCATTGTGATCAATCGTGTTTTAATAAGCAGTAGTTAATCGTCACTTACTTGTTTATAATTGCATAACGGGATTCTGTTTGACTCCATAAGGCACTGGTCTTAAACGTGAAATCTAACTTAGATCTGTGGAATCTCATTCATCTTATCAAGTATTTGATGTTTTAGCTGTGTCTCTTGGATTGTTCATCCTCATTTCTAATAGGGTCTACCTCCCTTAGCTTGCAAGGAGACAACTTAAATAGATAGATTGGGGATAAAGGTGACAACCCCCAATCTGAGCCGTTGTTGCGGTGCCTGGACAATCTGTGCGACAACATTTTTTGGCGCCGTTGCTGGGGATAGAGTTTTTTCTGTCCTTGGTCTTAACGACATTTTATAATCTTCAAATCTTCTTTCGTCACTTATTATCCTGTCACAAGGGATCACATTTTCTGGCATCTTTTCATCCCTTCATATTTTCATCGTCTTATCTTTCGTCATATCACTAATCAGTTCATCATCGTATCTTTAGCACCTGGACATTTCGGTTGGCTTATTGTTTGGGTGGCGACTCCACTTATTCATCTTTTTACTCCCAGACAAGAATCCCCCCCTGATATCCATCTGCTATCTCTCGATTATTTCTTCTGTTTTAGAATTAGTTTCATGTTCAAGTGGCGACTCCAATTCTTTCATTTCTTACAAGAGTTCTTGCTAAGAAGTTCGCTTCTTGAGGACCTTTTGACTATTCTTGAACACGGATCTATTTCTAAAATCCTAAAAACGATATCATGGATGTTTTTGCCCCGTGTAATTTTGCTAATATTTAGGGTTATCCCCATGATCTCCCTCAAATGGATAAATTACCTATCTTTCAAGGAAATGATGCAGTTAGTGTTAAATCTCATTTGTTTGCTTTCACTAACTGGTGGAATAGAATTGCAGTTGCAAATAATAATTTTGATGATGTAAAGATGAAAACTTTTGTTCTTACTTTTGGTGAGGATGTTGCTGAATGGTTCATGGAAAAACCTGATAATTCATTTGATACTTTTGAATCAATTGTAGCTGCCTTTAAGGAAAAGTATGGTGATAAAAGGGAAGATAGGCATTTGGTAAGAGAGATCAGTACCATAAAAAAGAAAGAAAATGAAACGACTGAAGAATTTAACAAGAGATTTAATGGTATCCTTAGAGAAATATCTCAAACTCATAAACCTCCTGATGGATCTCTTCTGAATTTTTACATTGATGCTTTTGATTCTAATACTTCATATGAGTTAAGGCGGGCTAAAACTGCAAATTATAAGGCTTGTCAATCTTTAGCTGAGGAGATTGAAAAGGATAAGAAAGCATCTGGAATGTCCAAAACTCCAGATTTTGATAGGTCTTTGACAGATACTAAGTTAAAAGAACCTCTAGAAGATGATGATGACCCTATGAAAAGGTTAATGCAAAAGCTTGAAAGCATGGAGCTTAATCAAGCGAAATTGATCTCTGAACATGCTAAGGAAATAAGTGTCTTACAGGCTAGGTTGGTCCAAATGGAAAGGGCTCAAACGCAGAATTCCCAACCTAGAAATAATAATGCTTTGCAGAAAAGAGGCCTATCTTATGAGCAGAGACCGACAAATCAACTTGAGTTTGCAAATCTTGTGGATGAAGCTTTGCCTTATTGTAGAGCCTGTAATGATCTTCATGAAGAGGTTACTTGCCATGTTGTCAAAAGAATCATAGCTAGTAGAATGGCAGGGTCGAGCCATCAAATTAATGTTGTTGGTAAGGACTATCACATGCATATAGAAGATCATGAAAGTCATGTTAAGGAACCAGCTCAGATGATTAAGGATGTGCAACCCAATCATATGCAAATGATTCAAAACATGGAAGCTAACCAAATCAATCTTCAAAATAAGATAACTTCCATGGAAGCAAGTCATGCACAGGAAATAAATGTCATGGAAAACAGGTTAAAGATCATGGAATTTAATCACTCCAATCAAATAATTTCCATGGAAGAAAAACATGTTAAGGAAATGACAATCATGGAAACAAATCATAAGAAAGAGATGAACTGTATGCAAAGTTTCTTCATGGCCATGAAAGCAGATAATGATGAATCAGTAAAAACCATGGAACATAGATTGTTGATGATTGAAGAGAGTCATACGAAGGAAATCACTGTTGTCCAAAAGAAGTTGGAAAGAATGGAAAGATCACACATGCAGAATTTCCAACCCAAGTCAGATTTGTCAACAGATCATAAGACTTCTTGTCTGCTAAAGCCATTCCCATCTCATCACACGGAGGATTTAACTATGGTTTCAAAGGATGTTGAGAAAGACCAAGCTTATGTGTCACCCTTGACAGAGTATATCCAAAATAATATTGGTCACGCTCCAGGTTCTTCAGATATTTTGTACAAACATCTTCAAGATGAGGACAAGAAATCTATAGTGGTCTCATTGCTGACATCACAACCCACTCAGAAGAAGAGAAAGAAGCAAAAAATAAGAAGTAAGTGGTTTGATTCGTCTGATGGTCGAGAGCAGCTTGACATTTGGATAAGACAGAGTCCTACATTATGCAAGATCGGCCATGGCACATCTGAAAAGCAGCCTACAGACTTGCCTGAAAGCAGGCAAATGCTCAGCATACACTATATTGAGCACATCTGATGCCACAGGGCATCCTCTGTATTGTATCTCTAACCTTACACCTTGTTATTTCAGCATTTCATTTTGCAGTTAGAGTAGATTTACTTTTCATGTTAAGTAGAATAATAAATAAAAGAAGAGCTTCTATTTTTCATGAGCTTAATGTTATATGATGATATTTGGATGGACACTACTTATGTAATCTTGTGTGTTGCTTGGATGCAGATTCTGGATTCTCACATTCCTTCAATGAAGCAACGTGTCCCCAAGTAGAGCCAGATGTTGACCACACTTTGTCAACGACCCCATAGCAGTACACCCCCATTTTTTCAAATGGGATTCTTCATGATCGACATGGTTGCGCCATTCAGATTCCATCATCCAGATTTCATCGACAGTTGACATTGTTATAAATGATGTAAACCCATTCTGCATGTAATGATGTAAATGATCTAAGTAAGACTATCCATGTATGTAACAACCTAGGTAAGCCTAGTATGTTGTTGATGATCTCTATCCTAGGAGGTTTTTTGTCTCACTGATTCACGAAAGTGATCAGCAGAGTTTTTCCCTCCAGCCTCACCCCAAAGCTAGGGTGGATTTTGTCATCAGCATGCTAAGTGAGTCCTAGTGTTTTCTATCGAGTCCTTGTAAAAGTAGTTTGAGTTACTTGGTCTACTAGATCATATTTTGAGTCGCAGAACTGGGTATTTATTTGAGGGTCTATACGAATGGGTATTCCCCCTTCATGTATGTAAATGTATTATCTCATGTAAAAGAGGGTTGGAAAAATAATTATAATCCCCTCTCAGTCAATTAATTAAATTTTCTAGTCAATTAATTAATAAAATCTTAAACCAGAAATTTAATTAATTTAGGGTCCTAAGTTAGGATTAAATCTTTAAAGGCAAAATTTGTGGGTCCTTGGAAAATGATTTTGAAAGCCCCAAGCCAAGGGAATATTGAGAATTTTAAGAAATTTTGGACCCTTGGGCCTTGGTGGTTAATTCAAAGTCAAAATTTTGGGGTAATTAACTCAAAAATAATATTTTTGGGTTAATTAAAATTGAATTAAATGATAAATTCGTTTTTTCCCCAAAATTTTAATTTCAACGCTCCGGATTAAAAGATAATTAAATCTTTTGGACGGTTGAGATTATTTTGACAAGGATCATCCAAACTAGCCGTTAGAGATTTTGTCCTATAAATTTAGAAGTCTTTGTCATTCTTGAATCATCCGATCTGAGGATCGTGCACTTGCTCTTAGAAGCTCTTGTAAACTTTTGAGGAATAAAGCATAAAGACTTTGGGGTTACAAATTTTGATGTTCCTTCTCGGATCTATGTGGTGAATTGTCTCTAAACTCTGCTACTTTGTTTCTTGTATTTTATGGTTGATGGCCTTCATGGATTAATCTGCATACAGGTATCTTGTGCAGTTTTCTGGGTTTATAAAATAACATTCTGATTTTTTTGCAAAGGTCTCATGTTGTTTTCTTAAATCTCTATCGATCTAAGATTCAGATCTAAGTGTGCAGGGAAATTATTCTTAAGATTGAGCGTCTGGGAAAGTCTTCGGTTGGACCAGCCGACTCTCAATAAACATAAATTTGATAAACTCTTTATTTGTTAAATTCCAGGTCTATCTTACGATATTTGTGATTTTATAGGGTTTCAAAGGCTTGTTCCTCTCATTTAAAAATTTTAATTTCTAAACTGTGCTAAAACGGATTCAAATCTGACCATGAGGGTCTCAAATCTGTAAAGTAGCTTGTAAATTTGTATTTTTGTTGTAAGTTGTAAGGGTTTAATAAATTTTTGGTGTATATATTTTCGGATCTAACTGGTTTTGTAGGTTGCAGGGTTTATTCAGAATTTTTTTTGGAGGCAGATCCGGTCCCCAAGAGCCAGATCTAGCCTCAAATTCCCTCTATGGGAAATCTGGACATTATTTAAAGAAGCATAAGAATCTGAGCTTAATCCAAAGAAATTCTAAGTTGTTGGGCGTTTTGAAATGTACTGGGTTTATTTTGAAACTATCTCTGCCTTAGTTGCTGTCAAACACTCGTTCATTCATTTGGTTTCAATTTCATCAATCTGCAGTCACAAATTCCTCTAGCCATCGATTTCCCATTCGACTTCCCTTTGCCCTCCATTTCCTAACGCAATCATTTTTTTTTCCTTGACGTCCTCCATTTCCACGTTGCCTCAACTTGCATCTTTCACTGCCCTCCGACTTCACCATTCCATTAATGTTTCTCAGCTTCCCTCTCTGCGTATTGAGCCGTCAAAGCTTTCTCCCTTAACCTTCTTCTTTGCTCACGATTCTGCCCGTTCGAGCTTCCCTTTTCCGTCGTGCTCCATTCTGTCTGGCGTCCAAACTGCAAAACGACAAGCTCGAACCTGCGTCCATAACCTGGCTCCTCGACTTGCAAAACAAGAAATATCAAAAAAGAAAAAGACACAAACATACATTGCATATGCGTTAATTCTTTTTTTTAGTCCGGGTTCATTTTTGTCTTGTTTCGTTTAATTTTATAGTGTAAGTTTAGTTTAAATTTGGTCGATTTAGATGTGTTTATTTTTTTTTTTTAAGGCCTAGAGTTAGTTTAGTTAAATTCGATTTTATTAATTCTTAACATTAGGATTTAAATAGGTTTCAATTTTTTTTAATTTTATAGTCTAAGTTTTGACTTTAACGTAGTTTAGGTTTAGATTTAGCTTTAACTTTAGGTGTTAGTTTAACTTCATTAATTTTTAGTTTTAGTTTAACTTTAGATTTTAATAATATTAGATTTAGATTTTAATTTTGGATCTAATTTTAGGATTTTGATTTTAGAGTTTAATTTAGAATTAGTTTTGTTTCAGTTTAGCTTTTTAGTTTTAGATCTAGCATTTTAAATCTTAAATTTTTTTTTTTAGGATATAAAAATAAATAAATAAAAAATATAAAAATTTCAAAATTATAAAAAAAAATTAGAAAATACAAAAATATAAAAAATTTCAAAATTTTCTATAGTCAAATGCGCTAATTTTATTTTTATCTAAAGCATTGACTATAGAAACATTTTCTGGATCGAAATTAATTGAAGCATCATAAATATGGAAATATTGCAAATATATGGCATTTTCATCTTGTGATAATATTGTTGTGGGTTTAAGATGTTTTAATACATGGTTGTGGCTTTTTCAATTAAATATAATTGTGATCAATCGCGTTTTAATAAGCAGCAGTTAATCGTCACTTACTTGTTTATAATTGCATAACGGGATCTTGTTTGACTCCATAAGGCACTGGTCTTAAACGTGAAATCTAATTTAGATCTGTGGAATCTCGTTCATTTTATCAAGTATTTGATGTTTTAGCCATGTCTCCTGGATTTGTCATCCTCATTTATAATAGGGTCTACCTCCCTTTGCTTGCTTGGAGACAGTTTAAATAGAGAGATTGGGGATAAGAGTGACAGCCCCCAATCTGAGCCGTTGTCGCGGTGCCTGGACAATCTGTGCGACAACACCTCCGATGAGGTCAAAGGTTCAAATCCAAAGGGTCATAGAGTATGTACACCACCTTTGATTTTAGCAGTCAAATCACTACACTAAGGGTGGCCCTTGTCCAACAAGTCGGATTGACAATGACAAACCACAAGGGTATAGAGAAACCACCTAGATGATAAAAACACTTCACATAGATCACTTAAGCTGGCCTAGCAACAATACAAAAGGTACATGGTCACACTTTTGGTTGGTCATGACACACAATACAATCCTCATGATGGCACACTGATCACAGGACCCTAGGCTGAGACATCATCTCAGATAACACACGAGATCTGCTCAGATGTTGGAATGAATCTGGTGAAAAAATGTAGTACTCCTGATGTGAAACTGAGGGGTGATAGGTAGAAAGGATGTTACTAGAAAGTAAAATTAGAGGTAGAGCCTCAGCTAACTCCTCCGATTATACACAAGCGAAAAGTTGGCCAAATTTACACAGATACCAGACTAGAGTAGTGAGCGTACATGGAAGCAATGTATTTGGAAAGAGTATACATAAAACATCCATAGGAAAATGTTATTCCCATTTAATATGAAACGAATAAGGTTTAGGAAGATTGCAGTTTCTGTGCACAGTTCCTTAGCAGAACTCCTTTGACAAACACAAATCCCAAAATTGTCAGACAATTTGATTTTGAAAAAAATATATTTGAAAATGTGAAAAATAGATTGATCCTAGAGGGGAACATGACTCCTGAGCATTGAGATTAATGTCCAGTGGAGATTGTCCACTAATTTAGGAAACTATTATTCTAAAGCAACCCTTAAAGGCCACATCCACACCACAAATAAAATCATGTAGTCACATAGTTGAAGAGCCTAATTCAGAAGGGAAGATTTAGCTTAGGGAGGTATCCTTGAATAAGAAAAATAAGAGAAATCAATCTTCTTGCCTTTAATGCTCAAATTTTCCAGAAATGAACAATATGGAAAAGAAAAAAAGATTCCTAGCCATCAAGTCAATCACATGATCAAGACTATATTGAAAAAAATGTACAAACTTTCCTAGCAAAGAACAATATGGAAAGAAAAAAAGATTCCTAGCCATCAAGTCAATCACATGATCGAGAATATGCTGGAGAGATCTCAAAAGATCATAGAAGAAGCATAAGGAATGGAAAGAATTATATCAACGTACTTTGTGGATTGACAAGTTACCATACATTTGTCTCAGTACCTCTAAATTGGAACAAGTTTTCTGGGTGTTCTTTACAAGAGAAATTGCTACACGAGAAAGCAAAGGAAAATCATCAATGAGGATAATTTTAGTAAAATTATTTTCAGTTCTATCACAATCCTGCAAATGCCAAGTATTTTACCTTCTTTGTCCAGTTTTTCATAATGGCATTGAATGGAACAACACAATGTTTCAGTACTTTATTATATTGGATTGGAATAAATTTGATCTATTAAATTGAAAAATATACTGATGAAATGCAGGGACAAACGTGTTTTTCTTCATTACTGTTCCTATCTTTACTTTTTCCAGATCAAGATACATATACATATATTGGGTAGGTCCCATAAACAGGAAAAATACAGATATAAGTGGATCTTCCCTCATTATTCATTGTCTAAATATCTGCTTAACACATCTATAAACATTTTAATTCCCATTATGCTATCCTTGTATACCAGAAGTAGAAATGTTTGATGGATATGAAAAATATGTATTATGGATCAAATTGTTCGGCTTGCTATCTGTTCCAGTTCTTGTTGCTTACCATTTAGACTTCTGTGTGCAGGAGCCATGCATTCAAGCAAGATACAGAAAGGGTTGTGAATGAGTTGAAGTCATCCACTCATTGGGTAGTGGACAAATTGGATAAAATAGAGCAGCAGTCAGATTCTCTGCTGGAGCACTCTAATGAAATCCATAATTCCCTAGACTCTATTGAATCTCAAGCAGAACTGCTGGCTCAAAAGTCAAAGGTTGTAGAAGATAAAATCACAAATGTTATAGATCAGTCCAATTCCATTTTTGAGCAATCTCATCAGATAATTGGCACTCAGTCCAAGTTGCAAGAACAGCAGTTTGATATGCAGAAGACCTTGGACACTAGTATGGCTGATATTCAAAAGTCATATGTAAGATTAGGAGATGACATAGGGTTCCTTCAAACATTAACTTCACAGACACAAAAGCAAATCTCGGAAGTGGCTGGTACTGTGTCATCTCAGTTAGACAATCTTCAAAGTAAAGCGGATGACATTGGCAACGTAGTGACTTTGTCATTGGGTCAACAGAAACAGCTACTGGATGGCCAAAGTCTTGCTTTGCAAGGCCTTGATACTCTTACACAAACTCAAGCTGAAGCATTTGAACAAAGCAGGTGAGATTTATTTCTAGGCACTTGCAAGTCTCTTTTTGCTCAAAAATACATGCAGGCCACATAGTTTATGTATCTATATTTTCCCTTAAAGGAGTTCAAATGTGGAGAGCGTTGATTAAGATTCTTCATATCAATGAAAGCTTATTAAATACATAATATCATATATGTTTTGAATGCAGTAAATCTATTGCCAGATTTCTTGGAGTAAATGGAAGACTTGGACACCTGATTTTGTGTGTTATGGCTATTTTGTGGGACTTAATTCTTGTCAGTGACTGAGATAATGAGCTAAAGATGTCTGTGGTTTTGATGTTTGTGTCTGATCTTGACGAATAGTTATAGATAAAACTGTAAAACTGTAGGTTATCAGTGCAACGGCTTGCTGATAATGCTCGCCAGCACCAGCTTGAATTCACTACTTATCAAGAGGAACTTCAGGCAACTCACAATCGCCTAGCACAGAGCTCCTCTGCAATTTTGTCAGCTCAGGTGTTATCTCATCTCATTTCTCATTCATCCTTGATTTAATGCAATCTAACAAATAATGACAAAGGCATATTATTAATTATAGTTAACAATTGCAGCTATGTGAATATATATTTTGAATTCAATTGCAGGAAGCATTTGAATCAAAGCAATCCACTATGTTCATGGCTCTGGATAAGTTATTTTCACTGCAAAATGCCATTCTCCTTGAATCTCGAGCTATTAAGACCATCTTCTTCTACTTGATTACAATGTGTGTGCTCTATATGCTGACAAGCACAAAGCAAACCAATAATGTCAGATGTGTTCTGTACTTTGGTAGGTGAACACTGTCTTTTCAATTGTAATCAAAGTTTCTTGTCTGCAAAGGAGTCTAACCATGGGTGTTGCATGTAGGACTTTGTATATCATTTGCCATTGAGTTCTTCATAGCCCGTTTTAAAGGCAGTGATCTTTCACAACAAGGCTGGATTGCCTCAAAGACATTTTATGTTAGAACAACATTTGTATCCATTGCCATTCTTCATCTTGTCTTTTCTTTTATTAGATACAGGTTTACATTCTGTCTCCCTGATGCATCCCTTTCTGTGTCTGCAAAATCCAGAATTTTCTTTTCCTTTTTTGGCGATTAGTAACTAGTGAGTACTGAAGCTGAATTTTGATTTGCAGAGACTACGAACAACTGAATTATAAAATGCTACTGGAAATACAAGAGAAAATGAAAACATTAGAATCTAATCTGGATGGGAATCAAGGTGCTGTTTATCACAAAGGATGCAAACTACTGGAAATGGACAGCAAAGTTGGCCAACAACTTTATGCTAGGAATATTGTAAAAAGAGCTCTAATATTTCAGAGTATGTACCATTCATCTGGTCTTGTTTCTACCAAGAATCATATATGAAGAGGATGTAGGTGGTTTCGTTTTTTTGCACATGTAGGTGACGTTTATCTCAATTTCAGGGAAAAGATCAAATGTTGGAGGTTTTCATGGCCAATCTTACACATCATGGCTTGATAACTTACCAGAGGAAGACAGCTCTGATGATCCAGATTATGAGCCCCCATCAAGTGTTAAAGAAAGTTTTTCTCTCACATCTTGAAGAATATAATCTTTGTTGATGTTCTCATAGATAATATGTAAGAATAACCTTTCTAGTCTTCTCATAATTGGTCACTCGAGAGTGCTAGATTATTATAGTTCCTGTTACATATGCTTTATTAAAATCTTAAACAGGACATCCGAACAAGGGAATAGTAGTTTATGCTTATGCTATTTTCTGGCAAGTACAGCACCAATTTTTTTCTCATTCCAGTTCTAGAAGATATAGGAGGAATATTTCTTCAGATTTCCTTATCTTACATGTTGAGGATAGTGTAAGTTTAATTTGCCACTATTAGGCCCTTCCACTTGAACTTTGGGCATTGAGAAGATCTCTATTGTCACTGTGGAAGTTTTTTTTTGCTTCTCTTTCTTACTCCCTCTCATTTTTTTCGAGTAGTGTTTATCGGTCTTGCTTCAAACTCTAATTAGTTCTTACTGGTCAATAATTTTCTTTGTTAACATCTTTCTTGAGGATTTTTGTTTTTGTTTTGAAAAACAATTAAATAGATATTTATCCACAGTAAAAAAAATTATAAGGCTTCAGCTGCTTTTGGTTCAACTAAAAATAGGATATTCCAGTTTTAGTCTTTTAGCATGCTTTGTGGACAATGTATCTTAGCTTGGAGTACTCTAATGGAGGCATCATTTGTACTAGAGGACCGAAATCATGGAATCCATGCAAAGGAAAATGGCAAATATTTGGGTTGTTATTTGATTTATCTTTGATTTTGAGTTAGTGAGACTCAAGGCTCAAATTACTCCCCGTTACAAAAATGTTCTCTCAATGGCTTTGGAGGTTGGCACCAGTTGTGAACATGAGCTCAGCTTAGGAGGTCTTCATTGAACATATCTATAACAATATACTATGGTCCTTGTGACCTATATTATCCTCCAAATTGCGTCCCCTACAAGGAATTGAACCTTAAAAGCTCCTCAATCCATTTGTATCCCCCTAAAGAGAGGGAAATTCCTGTCCATGCTAGTGTCAAAATTCATTTACAAGGGCGTCCATGTTGTCATATATACTGTATGGTTTGTTATTAATGTTTGTAGATGCCATGGTAGAAACAATATACACTCAATAATTGAGAAAATGTATATAGAAATTTAGAATTCACCATAAACATTTGTTGTTGCTTCAAGCTTGTTAGACACCTAATCCTCTAAGTGTTGGTGTAGAAGGCGAACAATCAAAGGGAGTCCAAGAGACCCTGGAATATGGAATCCAAGGGTCACTCCAATGTATTATAAATATGTATCATTGTGAATAATAGAAATATGTCACGATTATCTTATCTTCTGTCCATTATTTAACTATGGGTTTAACATGGTATCAAAGCGCAGGCCGGGCCTTGGCATTTTTAGATTCTGCCAGTCCCTATTTTTAGCAAATTTTTGCCAGTAACTCCTGCTTTCCTCTGCTCATATAGTAGTTGTTCCTTGGGATTCCTCTCCCTTGGCACAGGTTCGGTAGGCTACGAAAACATTTATTCTTTGGTGCATGGTCCAATGGCCATTACTCTCCACACATTTCCACTCCATTTCATACAGTCATCCTTATCCTCTACTCCACGCAAACGCTGCCCTTCTTCCCATTCAGTTTTAGAATGCTGGATTTCTTTATGACCGTTCACCTTCAACTATTCCAGATACTGCTCCTCTTCTACAGCAGCCACAACAGATTATTATCTGCCAAAATTGTGATCGAGTTGGCCATATGAAAGATCATTGTTTTGATATTCATCCATGTAAGAACTATCATAAAACCACTTATTCTTCAAACCGATGCTTCAGGAACAAGCCTCCTGCAAGAATAAAGATTCATCTTGGATGGATCACTTCTTGGCAATGGCATCAACAACCAAGAAAATGTTTCAGTCATATGTTAGAATCTCTTCTAGAATATTAAAAGACCTTGCGGTTGAGTTTTCACCATCATCTCACCTTGTATCTGAGAGAGTGGGGGGGGGAATGATGGTCATCTACAAGCTTCAAAGCCACATCAAGCGAGCTTGAGCCACAACCTGCCATACCAGATTCAGAGTTGTAGCCAAAGACAGATATGCCTATTATCATGCCATTGGTTGGTGGTTAGCCTTAAACCATATATGTGAGGTTGAGCTTCTCCCTCTTCAAAGAATTGGGGACACTTTCTCTAGCCGAATACTTCAGCTTCTTGCCAGTTTTGGAAAAGTTCCAGGAATTGCATTAAGCATTCCAAAGTTGGTGGTCATCCTCAAACCATCGCGGGTTGAGACCTCCCTTTTCAGGTTGAGGTTCTCCCTTTTTATGCAGGTTGCAGACCTCCCTTTTCTAGGTTGAAGGTCTCCCTCTTCAAATTATTAGGAGCACTTCCTCTAGCAAAAGACCTTAGCTTCTTGCCATATTTGGAAGAGTTTCGGGAATTGCACTAAGCGTTCCAATGTTGGTGGTCATCCTTAAACCACCTCCTTATGCCAACATTTCAGAGAGCACATTCAACCTAGTGCTGTTGTTGTATCTCAAGAAATAATCCCTTGGCTGTGGTAAGGAATCAGTGCTTAAGATATTTTATAAATGTATGTCACAATTACCATATCAAATGGCCTTTGTTTAACACCCCTGGAATTTAGTTACTTAATACCCTCAATAATCTGATATAATGAAGGCCTTCACATTGCCATAAACTATTGATATTTGAATGGAATGAAAAGAAGAACTGTAAGAGAAACTCAAAATGATATGCTGAAAACACAGAATCTGCCACTTTTTAGTTTTAGAGGAAATTCGTGGAGGAAGAGAGAACTTAAAATAATATGTTGTAAACATAGAATCTATCACTTTAAAGTTCTATTAGGAGTTTATGAAGAGAGAAGAGATGAGGTGAATGAGCGTAAATTAAGGTTATTTAACTCTTACTCACAAATATAATTAAGAGACCAGTTGCTACATTACTTCACTTCATTCAAAGAGGAATAGCCACAGAGCAAAATAGGAAAGATGTATCAACATCAACAGGTGTATGAAACTTGATCTTCTTTCATTAATTTCTAAGAGAATTCATTCATAAACTAACAGTGATCCAGAGGTCCAAAACTCCGAACCCCTTTTCTTTATTATCTACTTAAATACATCACAGTGGTTCATAATTGCTGGACTTCTTGAAACTATTCGACTACCTAAACTGTTAAGATAAATTGTGCAATCATCCTTGAGAGAGTGAATTCAAACTGGAAATATTGTTTGTTTGCTGAATTTGATGTTGTTGATGCGTCCTCCCGAAGTGCCGAGGTGGCCTTTCTGGTCATGATGTAATGGCTGCATAGCTCTATAACGACGCTTCTGTGCCCAACTTGACCCAGTTGTCGTGCTCCTAACGGTGCTGCTATACGCTTTTCCGCTCGACTTTGACTATGCCCCTGTGCTTCAAACGCTGTCAATCGTATCACCTGCTACCCGACTCTGCCTTTTCTCCTTTGTTTTGCGTTGGGTCACTTACCCGAGTTTCTCTGCCGCGTTCTGCCTATTTCTTCATTGCCAAGGTGTTTCACCAGTTTCACGTTATACCCTTTTTTCTTCCTCCGACACAGTTTAACACACGAAAATGCCTTACTTCCGGATCTGAAAACCTTTGGAATTCACTTTTGAAACCGCGTTGCGTCCGCCCGCACATCGCATTTCGCTGCTTTTAGCTTGTCTTTGACACTTATTTTCTTAGTTTCGCGATGCGCGCTATGCGATCGAGTCCCATCATGCATCACACATCGGATTTCAGAGACTTTATCACTTACCTCTGCGGTTATCCTTTAAAATTCGCGATTTGTGATTTGCGATCGGGCCCCACCGCATCACGCATTGCGCTTCAGCGAGTATAACATTTACCTTAGCCCTTAATTGTTAAAAATAGCGATGTGCGCTATGCGGTCGGGTCCCACTGGGCATCGCACATCACACTTCGGCCAATTTATCATTTACCTCTCGCGCCTGTCTTTTGAAACTTGCGATTTGCGGCTTGTGATTTAATCTCCGTTGTCCATCTCTTCGCTCCGGTTCTGCGCTTTGATCTCGACTGTCTGTTTTCCCCTTTGCGCCTCCTACAGAACTCTTTAAGTTTTTAAGGGAAATGCGCCCTTTCTCTGCCTTTGGGAAATTAGTTCGTTTACTCCACGTCGTAACCCTCCCAAACTTATTCGGTGTTCTGCCGCGCTAGTCCCTCCTGAGTTTGTGGATGGGCCCGACTCGACCCTGTTCGGTGTGTGATGTCCTGAACGCGCCCTTGGGTCTGGCTCTTGAACTGTTCTGCACGTGACTGAGCCCGACTCGACCCACCTTCACATCTTATCACGTAATGTTAAATGTTCCAACATATAAATCAAAATTCTTCTATGACACAAACTTTTACATTTTCTAACATAAATGCTTTTTTGGTGTTTTGAAAAATATTTCAAAGGTAAATGCAAATGAGCCACAATAACTGTCATGCATATTTTGCACGTTTTGTATTACAACTTTCTTCTTGGACTTATACATACCCCTTTGGATTAAGGGGGGGAATGTTGGACACCTAATCCTCTAAGGGTTGGTGTAGAAGGCGAACAGTCAAAGGGAGTTCAAGGGACCCTGGAATATGGAATTCAAGGGTCACTCAAATGTACTATAAATATGTATCATTGTGAATAACAGAAATATCTAACACTTATCTTATCTTCTGTCCATTATTTAACTGTGGGTTTAACAAAGCTTGTAAGCATAGAAAGCTATATTATATGGTATTACGAACAACTCTTACACTTTCCAATTCTAAAAAAACTTGAGAAATTTAAAAAAGGGCAGAGTGTCATTCCATTATTGGTCGCTAGACATTAGCAAAATGTAGTTTAGCTTTAGGAAACTTAAGTGTAACGGTTTGCAATTTGCAATAAGGTCAATGAACGGTCTATGAGACAAACAACTCTCTCTATAGCAACTTTTCTTCTTTGTATTTCTTGTTAATGATTATTATGCTAAAGAATAAAAGACATTCTCTTCTCAATAGGTTTTGCATATTTTAACAGCTATGTTGAAAACCACTATAAAACACTTTGGTTATGTAAAGAGATTTAGATTCATAATTCAGATTAAGAAGGTTATGAATAGGAATTTATTCAAATTTTTAATACTCGATCCAAGTCACTACTATCTAGTTGTTTTCACAATGCTTGAGGTTGGGATGGTGGAAGCATTGGACAGTGGACTTGAATGACTCCTATAATTCCATTTACAATATGTAAATGCTGAGATGACCCAAAAAATAAGAAAAAAAAGAGCAATAACCACAAGAATCAGCCCATTGGAATATTTCATTCCCTTTTTCCTTGACATGGAAGCTTTGCTTGTTGTAATGTATTTGCTGAAAATATAATATTTTAATCACACTAAACCCAAATAGAAGCCCATCATATGAAACCCATGTTTTGAATTGCAACTTGTGCAAGAGATTTAGATTTAGTGCAATATGAAAATAATGGATGGGAAAAATGATCATATTGTCCATGATTGTCAAAACTAAAGATATTTTCCTGAAATATCCCTGAAATCTACCTAGAAAATCCCTGAAATCTGCCTAGAACATCCCATAATCTGTTCAAAACATCTCTAAAATCTGTTTGGAATGTCTTGGGGATGGCCAACAAGTCCTAAAGTCCCCAATGAAATCACCAATAGTTTGGGGACATTTTCTGAGGGTCGATTCCCAAAACATTCTCGAAATTTGCTTAGAACGTCCCTAAAATCTGCCCAAATCGTATTGGGGATGGAAAACAAGTCTTCGAGTCCCTAATGAAGTCCCGAATAGTTTGGGAACATTTCCTAAGGGCCTACAAGTCCCCAAAATGTGGGAATGGCAGATATGTGGGGTTTTTTTTTGGGGGGGGCGGGGGGGGGGGGGCAAGTCCCCATGGAACATAGAGTCTTTTTTACTCGAGAAGGGGTTTTCTCCAATTACAAATACTTAATCATGGTGAGGATTCATATTTTTTTGTTAATTAATTTATCTATGGTATCATTGATGGCACAATGAATTGTTGAAAATATGTTTTGTATCAATGCATTGTTTGATTTGGCAACACATGCTTAGTTAGTGATCAAGATGAAGTATGGGTTACATGTCCACAAGAAAATGCACACACCTGTTTTATGTTATTGTTCATAATCAATGTAGTTATTTTCTAACAATTTGAAAAGATTAACCTAGTTGTATATTAGGGTTGATGGGGGACCATCTAGGAAGTCAATGGTTGACTTTATCGCTGGGCTCTTCCATGACCCGAATCTACAATAGGGTTTGTTGACCACATTTTGTCAACAGTCCAAGGAAGCAGAATGCAAAGACATGAAGAAATTTTTTCAAAGTTCAAAGTTATCTACCAAGACAATTTTATCATTGTAAACCCAATTTCTGCAAGTTATATTGTAAATAATTCTAGTATGACTGTTTAATTATGTAACAACACCTAGGTAAGCATCTGATTTTGGCGATGAATTTCATCCTAGGAAGTTTTTTAACCTCCTCGAATTATGTGTGTTTCTAAACACGGATAATCGACAAATTTTTTTCTTCCAACTTAAACCCCAAAGCTAGGGTGGAATTTGACAAGGTCTTAGGTGAGTCCTAGTGTTATATCGAGTCTTTGTAAAGGTGGTATGGAAATAATTTAAGCACATGTGGCTAAATTATTTTATTACAAATCACTTGGTCTATACTAGATCATATTGAGTCGCAAAATTGAGTAAAATCATAAGGGTCTATATGTAAAGGTGTATTCCCCTTCGAGGGTTGAATTAATTGTAATACCTGATGTAAAAAATATATTAGTGCATGGTCCCTCATACTTAGACACCATGGCTAAAATATTTGAGTGTGGAAAAAATATTTATCCCCTCTAGTGTCAATTAATTAATTTTTCTGGCTAAAATAAATAAAAATCCTAAGCCAGAAAATTAATTAATTTTGAATCTAAAATAATTATAGAGAAATTAATCTCTCCAAGTGGAAAATAATCATAAATTCGCGGGTCAAAGGAAAGTCAAGTTTTGGAGATCCCCCACCAATGGAAAAATGGATATTTTAAGAAAATTTGAGCCCTTGGACTGTTGAAGATTGTAACTAGGTTTGATCTTCATAAATTGTATTTGATTCAATATTTATTGTACTTGTTAAAAGAATAAATAAAATAATTTTATATTATTATTAAATGACTTATTAAAGCATGGGTTTCATGCTTGTGTCATATTATCTTAGGTCAAAGTCCCCATTGAAGACTTCTAGGATTTATTCTGAGTTTATAGAGTCATTGCAGATTTAAATTAACTCACACTGGGCTTTTGAATCACACAATTAGGTCAAATATTGAGTCAAATATGATTTATGGAGCCTCCACATTAAGTCAGTCTTCAAGTGATCAAGTTGGCCTCAAGTCTAGTAATTCGAGCCCATGAGAAGCCTATAAATACAGCGAGATCAAATTCATTTGGTGACATCTCCACTCTCACACTCAGAAATTCGATATCATTTACTGCATCAGGGAAAAGTGCGAAGTGAAGGAAGAGGTCAATTAGAGTGCAATTTTGGGAAAGCTAAAGGATTGGAAGAAAATCGAAATTTTGGTGCTACTCTCGCTCTCTCTCTCACGTTCTATAGTTTGGAAGATCGAAGTCTATCATTATTCTGCTGCTTCAGTTGTTGTCGCCAAGAGAAGAATAGGTTGAAGTAGATTTTTTTGGATGTTGCTGGCTTGAGAAGCTGTGTTGGGTCAAAATAGAACTCTTAGGAGCAAGATCAAAGTCTTTCCCTCAAGATCGAAGTTCCAAAAGCAAGGTTGAAGTTCCATGTCAAAGAAACTGTTGCATAGTGCTACTATTGTTGTTGCTGCTGCCAAATTGAGGAAGGATCAAAAGGAAGGCTGACTCGGTGTGGGAAGTCCGAGTCAAGGTCTAAAGTCTCAAGAATAGCTATTGAAGGAATAATTATTGACTGGGTTTCCCCCGAGAGTGGGGTTAGTCCCTGGTTGCTGGCCTACATCTAGTGTCCTTGATCTATGTATATTTGCTTGAACTAAGAAGAAATAATATAAGAAGAACATAATAAGAACTAAAGAATATCACAAGTAAATAATCAAGAATAAGAGAACCTTTCTGCCTTTCTGGTTCTCTAACATGGTATCAGAGCTTTGGTGAAGGAAGAAGGAAAAGGCAGTCTCAAGAATTTGATCAAGGAAACATAAGAAGTTCACTAGAGAAAACTATTTAAGGAAAGAAGTCTTCATTACCTTCAAGGAAGATGTCTAGCACTATCAAGGGATATGACAAGCTTGAAGGAGCTTCAAACTATAGATCTTGGAAAAAGAGGATTGACCTCCTCCTTGAAAAGAACAAGGTATTAGACTTGGTAAAGGGAAAAATGAAGAAGCCCACAAAAGAATCAAGTGATGTTGATAAGATAAAATTCAGAGAATTGGAATTAGCGGCTATGAATTTGATGGTTGAGGGCTTAAAGGACAACCTTGTCCCCTTCATAGAAAACATTGATCATGCCCAGGAAATGTATGAAGCCTTGTCAAAACTATTTACCATCAAGAATATTGGAAAAGTGGCAAGTCTTAAAAATGAACTACAGACTACTAAGACGACCAAGGAGGATACTATATCCATTTTCTTTGTGAAGATAACAAGAATAAGAGATGAACTCCTTGCCATTGATGAAATGGTGACGGATAAAGAACTTGTGATCACAGCCATACTAGGGCTACCACCTACTTGGGGTGCATTTGCTTCGGGTCTCAACAATTGGATTCCACCTTTGAGGAACTATGGGCAACCTGTAGTCAAGAAGAGTTAAGGATCTCAATGGTATCCAACAATGAAGAAGTCTCAAATGCTTATGTTTCTCATCACAAGGGAAACTTCAAGAAGAAAGGGCCAAGGAAGAAGGTTATTATGTCCAAGGTTGAATGCTATCATTGTCACAAAATGGGGCACTATAGAAGTGAGTGCCCCGATAATCTTAGAAGTAATAAAAGAGATAGAGATCGTGCAAATGTGGCTAAAGAAGTATCCTCTCCCAAGAGAGAAAAGCCCGAAGAGAATGACATAAGGGACTTACATTACTAAGCCCCTTGCTCCTAGCTTTAGATATTTCATTTGTATATTTTATGTTTAGTTATAGGTGTTATGAAACCAGCTCCAAAAATAGAAGAAAAGAGAGATTGACGCCTTATAAATAAGCCACTTCGAGGGGGAAACCTCTTTTACATTACATAAATGAACAATTTTTGGATGATACAAATGACAAAACCTCCTTCTATATATAGGAGTCCATGGGGTCACAATATAATCCTAGCCGACCTGACAATAATAATTTAAGGGCACAATAATAACAATATGGGCGTTACAGGGGTACAACAATAGCAATAAGGGGGTTACACTAACAACAATAAGGGACTACATTAGTAATATAGGGACCTAATATGCCCCTCTCCTTCAAAAAAAGTATAGTCCTCAACGCTTGAGTAGCTTTGGATGTTTCTGTATAAAATTCTTATCCTCCCATGTAGAATCTTCAGTGGGTAAGTTCTTCCACTTGATGAGATACTCTGAAATTGATCGATTTCTTAGCTGTCTAGTTCTTGTTTTCGTGACTGCTTCAGGTTCCAATATGATTTTTCCTTCCTCATCAAGTTCTGGCAATATTGTTTGAATTGGAAATTTGTTACCTATAACCTTCGTTAAGCATGAAACATGGAAAACTGGATGCACTAACGAAGAAGCAGGAAGCTCCAATTTGTATGCCATAGTACCAATATTTTGCAACACCTTGTAAGGACCATAGTACTTTGGCGATAATTTATTATCCTTCTTAGCTTGCTTGAGGGACATTTGTTTGTATGGTTGTAGCCGTAAAAATACCCAGTCTCCTACATCAAAACTTGTCTCGCTGCGATATTGATCTGCCTGTTGTTTCATTCGATTTTGTGCCAAATTTAGGTTACCCTTTAAGATTTGGAGAACTTGTTGTTGATGCTCGATGTGATCTTCCACTGCTTGAACCTTAGAATTTTCTCTTAAAGATGATGTGATAGACGGTGGATGATATCGATAAAGTGCCATAAATGGGGTCATTTTTGCTGCAGCATGGAAGGAAGTGTTATACGACCATTCAGCCAGAGGTAACCACTTGAACCATTGTGTTTGTTTATCAGATACAAAACAACGAAGATATCCTTCCAAACATTTTTTCACTATCTCAGTTTGACCATCGGATTGAGGATGATAAGATGAGCTATGAGCTAGTTGAGTACCCAAATAAGAAAATAATTCCGTCCAAAAATTTCCAATAAAAAAGGGATCTCTATCGCTTACAATAATCTTTTGGTTTCCATGTAGCTTTTGGAATTGTTTCCATAATTGCAGTAGCAATTGTACTTGCTTTAAATGGATGAGATAATGCACATAAGTGTGCATACTTGGTAAGTCTATCAACTACCACCATGGTGACACTCTTTCCTTCGGACTTATGTAAACCTGTGATAACATCCATTGAAATATCCTCCCAACGTTGACTTGGAATGGATAAAGCATGTAGAAGACCTGGGGTCTTAATTGTCTCAAATTTATTTTGCTGGCAAACCAAACATTCCGCCACAAACTTTTGAATATCAGATCTAAGGCCATCCCAAAAAAAATCTTTCTTCACCCTGTGGTAAATTTTAAAAAATCCTGAGTGTCCTCCTAAAGGAGAAGTGTGCAATTCCAAAAGAATCTTTTGTTTCAGTTGGGAATTCATACAAAGATATAAGCGATCTTTGTACCATAAGGAATCATTTTTCCAACTAAATATATCAGATGTACTAGGATTTTGCTGCAACTTTTGAATGAGTGTCCACACTTCTTCGTCCTTCTTCCATTCATCCCTTGATTCGGTTATCCAATCTGGTTGGATAATAGAAATTGAACAAATCAATGCTTCCACCTCTTCATCCTTTCTCCCTTTTTTATGATGATTTCAAAGTCATAACCCAACATCTTTGTGACCCATTTTTGCTGCTCTTCTGAAGATAGTCTTTGTTCCAAAAAGTTCTTAAGACTATCATGATCATTTTTTACCTTGAAGTGTCTTCCCATTAGGTAACGTCGCCATTTCTTTAGTGCATGTAGTATTGCCAACATTTCCTTCTCATAAATAGCTTTCTGTAAATACTTTCCTTTGATTGGACGACTTTCAAAAGCAATGTGTCTTCCTTCTTGCATTATAACAACACCAATTCCATTTCCTGAGGCATCATGTTCCACAATAAAGGTTTTTGTGAAGTCTGGCGTAGCTAAGACTGGTGCTAGGAACATTGCCTCTTTAAGATGTTCAAAGGCCTTAGTTGCTTGAGAAGTCCATGAAAATGCATCTTTCTTCAATAATGTTGTTAGAGGTGCTGCTATTCTCCCATAAGTCTTAAAAAACTTGCGATAATTCCCTGTTAACCCGAGAAATCCTCGCAACTGCTTTATGGTTGTGGGACTTTCCATTCCTTAATGGCTTTAATTTTGTTGGGGTCTACCTTAACACCCTCGTGAGATACAATATGACCGAAATATTCCACCTCTTGTATTCCAAAGAAGCATTTCGAGGTTTTTGCATATAATTGTTTCTCCTCCAATAGTTTGAGCACCCTGTCAACATGTTGAACATGATCCTTCCAAGACCTGCTGTAGATTAGTATATCATCAAAAAATACTAACACAAATTTTCTAAGGAAGGGTTTGAAAATAGAATTCATCAACCCTTGAAATGCAGAAGGTGCATTGGTAAGGCCAAAAGGCATGACCAAATATTCATAATGACCCTCATGAGTTCGAAATGTTGTTTTCGGAATATCTTCAGTCTTCATTCTAATTTGATGATATCCTAAACGAAGATCCAACTTGGTAAAATAAATTGCTCCATGTAATTCATCCAATAATTCATCAATCACAGGAATGGGAAATTTATCTTTCATAGTGAGATTATTGAGCTCCCTATAATCCGGACACATGCGCCATGATCCATCCTTCTTGTGCACCAATACTACTGGAGCAGAGAAAGAACTTTGACTCGGTTGAATTATACTAGCCTCTAACATTTTTGCAATCGTACGTTCAATTTCGCTCTTTTGGACATAAGGATTTCTGTAAGGTCCGATGTTTGGAGGAACACTTTTTGGAATCAAATGAATAGCATGATCATGATCACGAATAGGTGGGAGTCCTTTGGGAGTTTCAAACACCTTGGAATGATTGTCTAAGACTTTTTGGAGATCTGGAGAAATAGATGATTTTGATGTTGGAACTTCTAGTGAGCATAATTGTGCAATTACGCCTCGTTGTTCTTTCTTCAGAAGCTTTGTCATGACATTAGAGTTTACTATCTTTCTCGGCTTCCCTGCGATACCTCATAATTCGACTTTATTTCCTTCCGAAAAAAATTTCAAGAAAAGTTCTTGAAAATTAAAAGCTACCGTCCCCAAAGATTGTAACCATTGTACTCCTAGTACAACATCAACACCTCCCATTGGAATGGAAAGCATTGGAATATTCAATACATATTCCCCCATGGTTAGGTTGATATTATGGCATTTTCCAGAGCAATTTATAGTTCCTCCATTTGAAACCATCACTTGACATTCTGGTGCTGGGTATAGGAAGCAATTCAATTCCTTGGCTACCTTACAATGAATAAAATTATGGGTAATAACCGAATCAATCAACACTATTACCTTTTTCTTCTTGATATGTTCTTCTATCTTGAGAGTTTGAGGAGTGGTAATTCCTGCCAATGCATTACACAATATGGTCGGACTCATTTTTTCTTTCTTTAGGGTTGGTTCCTGGTGTATATCCTCTTCTTTCGAATTTTCTTGTTCATTTTCTTCCTCCTCTTCACAAGCTATGTAAAATAATTTCTTCTCAGCACACTTATGACCTTTAGTGTATTTGCTATCACAACTGTAGCAAAGCCCTTTTGCTTTTTTTTCTTCCAATTATTGTGGTGTCAACCTTGTAATTTGTGGAAGTCTAGAAGTAGCAACACTTCCATCTTTATAGATGTGCGTGGTAGGCTTCCTTGTCGCCATAATTTTACATTCAATTTTTCTTGCCAACCTGAATTCCTTCCCCAATGAATCAGGTTCCCAAAGGCAAACCTCATGTTGGATGGTATCTTTTAAAGTCCCTATGAAGACATCAATCCTGTGTTCTTATGGAATATCAGTTACCCTTATATTCAATTTTTGGAAGTCCTCAATGTGCTCCACCACTGAACCCTTCTGTTTGAGATTTATCAATTGGCTAAAGAAGGTGTTGCTCTTTGTATCCTCATAATGTGCTATCATTTCCTCCGTAAAAATTGACCAAGTGACAATTTTTTTACGGGAGCAGAGCCATTGATACCATACAAATGTATTTTGTTCTAAATGTAAAGTTGCAATGCGTACCTTTTGTGTGTTTTGTACGTTATGGAGATCAAAATATTGCTCCATCCGTAGTATCCATGTTACAGGATCCTTTCCATCAAACTTCCTCATATCCATCTTTGGAATATGGTGGTTCTTCCCGCCAACATTAGAGTTTATGAAATCACAATTAAAATTTATTTTGTTCTCATCATGAGGTTCTTCTACTATATTTTCGCCATTAGGAATCATTTCTCGTAACAACTTTGTCAAAACTTCCTTCAAACCTTCCATGTATTGCTTCAAGCCTTCCATTTTTTCTTCCACACCATTCTTCAAATCATCCATATTAGCTTCCGCGCCTTTCTTGAAAAGTTCCTTTTCATTTTTTGTTGCTCTTTGCGAGAAAGAAATTTGGTGCACTTGCTCTTGTAATTTTGATATATCATGTTGCACTTCTTCCTCTTAATGAGTCATTGTAGAGCCTTATGAGGGCTTAATGGGTGTTGAATTATTTTTAGGGTGGATTTTAAAACCCAACATTGATATCTATGCTTCAATATGCCCTTGGAATCACTTCAAACTGATTTTTCAAACAAGACTTATGCAATTTGAAAAAAAATACAAACCTTTTCTTGCTTTTGAGAAGCTTGATATTGAAACTGAATTATCTCTGTGATTTCGGATCTTCAATATCTGCAATTCGTTCCTGTAGTAGCCCTCTGAATCTTCTTTCAAATGCCACAGGTCTGACCTGATTTGGATGCTTCAAGGCAAAGTTATACCCAATCTCCCACAATGACCTAATTATGGAATGGTTCAATAGAGGGAACTTGTACGACATGCCACGTGTCACAATTTCCTCCTTCGGCTCTGAAATTGCTACATAGGAAACTACAGTCCATGTAATTTTGGCCATGTTTTACAAAATTCCAATACGATGCTCAGAGAGAGAGTTATGACGATTTTCCTAAGGTCACCTCTTTTAGATGAAATTCGGGAGCCTACAAAACCCTAACTTCCACAGATCATATCTCCGAAAATATTGCGAACCAAGATCTGAAATTTTTACACGACGTTCCTTAGGATTTCGGCTTCGCGTGGTAAAATTTTAGCTTCTAAACCTTCGTAGTAAAAAAGTTATAGCGAAAATGCCATGATGACATGTTTGGAGCAGCAAAACCCTAGAATCCAAAGCTCTGATCCCAAATGTTATGAAACCATCTCCAAAAATAGAAGAAAAGAGAGATCAATGCCTTAGCAACAAGCCACTTCTAGGGGGCAACCTCCTTTACATTACATGAATGAACAATTCTTGGATGATACAAATGACAAAACCTCCTTCTATATATAGGAGTCCATGGGGTCACAATATAATCCTAGCCGGCCTAATGATAATAATGTAAGCACATTAATAACAATATGGGGGTTACAGGGGTACAACAATAACAATAAGGGGGCTACACTAACAACAATAAAGGACTACACTAGTAATATAGGGACCTAATAATAGGTTTAACATCTTTTTGGAAAGATATTTTTCTTGTTTTATAAGTTTTTAGGTTTCCCTCAAAGCTTTGGAGGGAGCCCACAACAACTCCTCAAGATAAGTATCTCATTCCCTCTCTATTTGTTTTCATGCACTTGTTTAAAGTTTTGATTATTTTAAATATTAATCAACTGTCTACCTCTATTTACTTGTCTAGGGATTAACCTGCTGAATGCTCAAGAATTATGGAAGAAGGCCTCAAGGATTAAGAAGGAAGCCCTCACTAGACAAAGAATTGGAATAAAAAAGGCTTGTCAAAATATTAAAGGTATGTCTTAGATTATGAAGCCTTGTTATTCTCTTTGATATATACATTCTACATTACTAACTCTTGTTGTGTCTAGCTCTCCTGAATATTAAAAGATTCTTGTTTGGATGATTCATCATCTGATGAATCTACCCACCCTATACATCTCTGGTTGTTTACATAAAAGGAACCCTAAAAGGTTCTCTGGAACCCTAACATTAATAAACTGTCTACCTCTATTTCCTCGTCTAGGGATTAACCTGCTGAATGCTCAAGAATTATGGAAGAAGGCCTCAAGGATTAAGAAGGAAGCCCTCACTAGACAAAGCATTGGAATCAAAAAGGTTTGTCAAAATATCAAAGGTATGTCTTAGATTATGAAGCCTTGTTATTCTCTTTGATATATCCATTCTACGTTACTAACTGTCGCTGTGTGTAGCTCTCCTGAATCTTAAAATATTCTTGTTTGGATGATTCATCATCTGATGAATCTACCCACCCTATACATCTCTGATTGTTTACATAAAAGGAACACTAAAAGGTTCTCTGGAAAACCCTAACCTAAGGGTATGTTGATAATATGTGAAACCCTAAACCTAATTAGGGTTATTAATGGATAAGTTGCTATACTGACTAATATATTGTTGATGTCATGTTTGGGATTTTGATATGATCATGGAAGATCTAATTTATTAGGGTTGAAATGATGTTGTTCGAAATCTTGAACCTTTGAAGTCTTGATATAATAAGGGTTTGCTTTGACATGAACCAAAACCCTAGGTTTTGGTTAGGTCTACAAGCAAAATCCTTCTTATGAAAAGTCCTAGGAATGAAACTCTAGGTATATATTTCTTTGATTGAATCCCTAGCTTAGTTTAGGTCAA
>JAXQQM020060699.1:0-49037 GCA_034641835.2 Pinus albicaulis
ATTAAAGAGTTGTTTGCATTCATTACTTAGAGGCGCATTCTACAAAACCCGAGTATGACCTAGATGTGTAAGTATGTCGGAAGCAAAAAAAAAGAGAAAATAAAAAATAAAAAAACTAAATAATGTCGGCTTAAACAAGAACTTGCATAAACATATAAATAAAAAATAAAAAATTCATTAAAATAAATTTAAACGATATAAACTTAAAATATGAAGAGGTTTACTAACACTCAAAAAAGAGGAATGGTAAATAAATAAAAATATAAATAAACTGGAGGTATGGTAAATAAATAAAACCGCTTTTTATATTTACTCAATAAACCACTTTATATTTGCAAAAACTCAAAAAGTGGTTTTATTTAGGTGAATCACATGGAACAAATTATTATTAATACCATGGGCTGGGACAAATTATTAATAATAGCATGGGACAAATACCATGGGCCAAATAACATATTTATAAAAGAGGTATGGTAAATAAATAAATATAAAAGAGGTATAAAGAGTTAAGGTAAATAAATAAAAATATATCAAATACGATTAGAAATCAACATCTAATGATATATGAAGTATATGGGCCAAATACCATGGACCAAATTATTATTAATACCATGCCAAAAAAAACATTATTAACCCTAACATTAATATTAAAATATTAGTATTATTAAATTTAATAAATTTAGATCAATACAATATTAAATTTGTTATATTATAATATATATTAATATATCATGATATATGATATAGGTGGAGAAATAGGGGAAGTGACAAGGGAGAGATGGAGATAAATTGCAGGAGAGGGGAGAAGAGAGAGAGAGGGAGAATAATGAGAGAGTTAGAGAAGGGTGGAAGAATAAAGATGAAGGTGGGAGAGAGATAAGGAGAAAGGGAGGGAGAAGGAGAGAGGATTGGAGGGTATAGAGAGAGAGAGAGAGAGAAGGGGGAAGGGAGAGGGAGGTAGGAGAGAAAGGGAGAGAGAGGAAGGATGAGAGGAGGAGGAGAGAAGGATGGATAGAGAGATGGAGTTGGAGGCAGAGAGAGGAAAGGAAGAAGAAATACATATAGAGGGAGTGACAAGGGAGAGATGGAGAGAGTGTGTGTATGCTTAGGAGTGAGATAAAGATACATAGAAGGAGTGATGGAGACAAGGGGGGAGAGAAGGAGAAAGGGAGGGATATAGTAACATAGTTGGAGAGTGAGATAGAGTGATGGGGGAAGAGAGAGAGAGAGAGAGAGAAAGAGAGAGAACTAAGGGGTAAATAGAAGGAAGCGAGAGAGAAAGGGAGAGAGAGGAAAGATGAGATAGAGGTAGAGAGTGATGGGGGAAGAGATAAGATTGTAGGAGAGAGAGAGAGAGGGAGAGAGTGATGGGGGAAGAGAAAGGGAGGAAGGAGAAAAAGGGAGAGAGAGGAAGGAAAAGAAAGGGGACTTTAAAGATAGAAGGAGAGAGGGGAGGGATAGAAATATGAATTTGGAGGGGGATATAGGGAGGGATAGAGAGATATAACTAGATGGGGAGAGAGGGAGGAAAGAAGAAAGACATAGAGAGTGAGTAGTGGAGAGAGAGGGGGAGTGACAAGGGAGAGATGGAGAGGGAGTGTGTATTTTTGGGGGTGAGATAAAGAGGAAAATAAGGAGATATGGAGAGAAGGGGGGAGACAAGGAGAGAGAGAGGCATATGGTAACAAAGTTGGAAGTTGAAGATAGAGAGAGAGAGAGAGGGGGGAGAGAGAAAGGAAGATAGAGAGTGAAGAGAGGTAGGGAAAGAGAGATGGAGAGTGAGAGGGAGAGAGGGGGAGGTAAGAATAAAGACATAAAGGATGAGAGAGAGAGAGAGAGAGAGAGAGAGAGAGAGAGATAAAGAAGATGGAGAGGGATGGAGAAAGGGTAGCAGGAGGGAAGAGAGATAGAAGTGGGGGAGAGGGAGGGAAGGGGAAAAGAGAGAGAGGGAGAGGAAGATGGAGTGATAGATATATACGTTGGAGAAAGAGAGTTTATGTTTTGGGGTTGATATAGAGATATAGACATAGATAGAGATATATATGTAAGGTGAACAGAAAAAGAGATAGATGGAGAGAAGGAGGGAGGGACAAAGAAATTGATAGATATGGAGTTAGAGAGAGACTGTGTTTGGTGGGGTGAGATAAAGAGACAAAGAAGGAGAGATGGAAGGATATATAGATATAGATGGGGGGGAGAGAGGGAAGAATCTTTCTTGTATTAGATGCATTGATTTTAGTGTAGATGGTGATTTCTAATCCTATTTGATTGCTTTCACTAAATGCATTGATTTTGGTGTATATGTTGATTTCTAATGATATTTGATTACTTGAACTAGATGGATTGATTTCAATGTAGATTATTTCTAATCCTATCTGATCGCTTGCACTAAATGCATTGATTTTAGTGTAGATGGTGATTTCTAATCCTATTTGATTGCTTTCACTAGATGCATTAATTTCAATGTAGATGTTGATTTCTGATTATATTTGATTGCTTGCACTAAATGAATTGATTTCAATGTAGATGAGTTCTAATCCTATTTTATTGCTTGCACTGAATGCATTGATTTCAGTGTAAATGTTGATTTCTAATCCTATTTGATTGCTTTCACTAAATGCATTGATTTCAGTGTAGATGGTGATTTCTAATCTTATTTGATTGCTTGCACTAGATGCATTAATTTCAATGAAAATGTTGATTTCTAATTATATTTGATTGCTTGCACTAAGTGAATTGATTTAAATGTAGATGATTTATAATCCTATTTGATTGCTTGCACAAAATGCATTTATCTCAGTATAGATGGTGATTTCTAATCCTATTTTATTACTTGCACTAGATGCATTGATTTCAGTGTAGATGTTAGTTTTTAATCTGATTTTCCTACTTGCACTAGATGAATTTATTTGAGTGTAGATGTTGATTTCTAATCATATTTGATTATTTCCATTAGATGCATTAATTTCAATGTAGATGTTGTTTTCTATTATTATTTGATTTCTTGCATTAGATGCATTGATTTTGGTGTATATGTTGATTTCTGATTTTATGTAATTGGATATATGATGGTACACTAATTTTATAGTCGTTGGATTAATAGTTTGCAATGATTTTAGTGTAAGCACAAAAAATTATTGACAATGTACATTGATTTTTGTGTTATAGTAATTAAACCTATTAATATTGGAGAGAAAGAGAGACAATGTATGATGTTTACTACAACAACTCGAGCGAAATATTTAAATGGTTTCCTATTCCAACTATCCTTTTCAAATAATCAATATGAAAAGATGGCAAAACTAAAAAGGGTGAAAATAAGAATAGTAGAAGAAAATAGTTTGAAATCGATCACAATGAAGACTATTTGTAATTGAATACATTCTTATTATTCACAGTTTCCATCATTAGTTATTATTACATTGTCACTTTGCATTAATTTTTTTATTTCATCATTAAATTTATTTTACAATATTTATCATCTCAACAAACTGAGGTAACTAAGCAAATTTAAAATTCAAATGACTCAATAAATCTGAGACATATTTAACATATTTAAAATGGTTATATTAATATTAGATGTATTTACATATTATTGATAAAATTAAGCATATGTTCCTCATATTATCGATAGATTTTACTTGGTCACACATGACTGAAACCAGCCTAGATCCATCTTAACTCTGGATCTATAGATTTGATCCCTCTCGGCACTTGATAGATCCGGAGTTAAGATGGATCTAGGCTGGGATAAAATTAAAGCTTGAGTTAATAAAAAATGGTGGGTTCTGACAATTTCATTTAACTATGATACATGACCAATTGGTCCAGGCTAAGCAATTACGAGATTTAATGGAAGATTCCTAAAAGACATTTGATACATATTCTAAGGGATTTTTCGTTCTTCTCTTCTCAACAAACTCAACACATACTAAAATCAGACATCAAGCCCACCAAGCTACCTCATCAGAAATTGCTTACAAGGTTGAAGAACCACCGAAGACTAATTTCTGGAAGTTATCTGTTCATTGAGTCGTTAATAAACATTGGTATTAAAGCGTTTGCGAACATTTGCCAATACTATACAAGACATAAATGCCAAATCTTAGAGAAAATATATCAATGACATTCTAAAATGTCCAATAAAGATTTGGATTGGGTTTTATCATTCTAACAAACTCATTTTCCTCCCTGCAAAAATCCTGACAGCTCCAACATGGAAAAATCCATGGAGTAACAACATCTAACTCAAATAATGTCTTGAACACACAAAAAGAATAAATCTACGATGAACTATAGCAACAATAAGCATAATTAACATATCTAATTCAAATAAAATCTTGAAAACACAGATATAAAAATAAACCTACCATGAATTATAGCAACAATAAGCATAATGAGTTGTTAATCTGTACAGCATAATTATGTCAAGTAAAAGACTAAATGGAATATAAATATTTTGAATTTCCCCGACTCTAGTGGGGAACGATATGTATAAATGGTAATATACAAAGTGCAGTTCCAGCTGCTTTCCGAGTTCATTTAAGGGAGAGATAGGAATAAATGACAAAACAAACCATTCAATTCCTGTACATATATTGATGATATCAGTATTTATCAATGTTCGGTGGGCTCAATAGCAGGGCACACCTTACGCTGGCACAAACAATGCAGTCATTCATGTTAAGATATTTTTTAGTTTTCACCTTGTGTTAATCAGTGAATGGATCAATCAAAACATGATATTAGTCACACCTTCATTATACACATCTTAAACCGAGCGATCAATTTATAATGATCAGTATCTGTCAGTAACAGTCAGCGATGGCACCCTTTCAAAATGCTGTACACAAGCTGCTTCTTAAGTTACACGAGCAGAGGAGTGGAACAGGGCATGCAGGAACACAAGGTCTACTCCCTTTTGGGCTCAAACAATCCTATATGTAAAATGGCAGATGCAAGAGCATCTACAAGATCATATTTCCCTGCTGTGGGAAACAATGCAAAGGCACTTTCATGTCCAGAAAATGGAAGGTTGACCTTTTCTTATGAAAAATGGGAAGGTTGAGCTGCATTCATATCAAAAAATGGTGGGTTCAGACAATTCCATTTAACCATCATACATGACCAATTGGTCCAAGTTAAGCAATTCCGAGATTTAATGGAAGATTCCTAATAGACATTTGATACATATTCTTTCTAAGAGATTTTTTGTTGTTCCCTTCTCAACAAACTCAACACATACTAAAACCAGGCATCAAGCCCACCAAGCTACGTCATCAGAAATTGCATACAAGGTTGAAGAACCACCGAAGACTAATTTCTGGAAGCTATTTGTTCATTGAGTCATTAATAAACATTGGTATTAAAGTGTTTGCGAACATTTGCCAATACTATACAACACATAAATGCCAAATCTTAGAGAAAATATATCAATGACATTCTGAAATGTCCAATAAAGATTTGGATTGGGTTATATCATTCTAACCAACTCATTTTCCTCTGTTCATTGAGTCATTAATAAACATTGGTATTAAAGTGTTTGCAAACATTTGCCAATACTATACAACACATAAATGCCAAATCTTAGAGAAAATATATCGATGACATTCTCAAATGTCCAATAAAGATTTGGATTGGGTTATATCATTCTAACCAACTCATTTTCCTCCCTACAAAAATCCTGACAGCTCCAACATGGAAAAATCTATGGAGTAACAACATCTAACTCAAATAATGTCTTGAATACGCAAAAAAATAAATCTACGATAAATCATAGCAACAATAAGCAAAAATTAACATATCTAATTCAAATAAGGTCTTGAAAACACACCCAAAAAAACCCGATCATGAATTATAGCAACAATAAGCATAATGAATTGTTAATTTGTAAAGGATAATTATGTCAAGTAAAAGACTAAATGCAATATAAATATTTTGAATTTCTCCAACTCTATTGGGGAACGATATGTGTAGGACACACAACACACAGATTGGAAACAAACTTCAACAATATATTAATGAATGTCTCAAGGAATGATGTACAATGTGTACACATAAATACATCAAGAAACTGTTGAATCAGTTCCCCAGGTTTCTTGGACTCTAATAACCGATTCCCTAACACAAACTAACCCAAGGATTAGTTGCCTAACATTCCCCCCTTAATCCAAAGGGATATACCAAATTCCAAGAATGAGAGCTCAGAATGAAGAAATGTATCTCAGCCAAGAGCTGAATGTCTCTCGAAAATGGTTTTCAAGGATGACGACAAACCGAAAATTGGAGAATTCAATGTCTCACCAACACTAATTCTGGAACCTATAGAGCAGTTCTTAGAACAAAAAATGTGGTTTTAAGATGACCACAAACTCCGGAACTGTCACAGCAGTTCCTCGAACAATTCCAAACAAATATGAATGTGCTTGCTTAGAAACAACTCAATCAACTGAGGTTATGGCTCAGGATGTGGATCACTTACTCAGGCTCGCTTGACATCTCAAACTCGAACCTGTAGCAGACCACCCACCAACAAATCCCCCCTTGTCGGATACAAGGTGAGAAATATTCGTCATCACTGCAAGACTCGTCACTCTCGAACAAATTCTTTGAGATGATCTGTAGATCTTCTTGGCTACTTTCGTCTATTCCCAAGAAGCAATCCATCCAAAACTTAACTTCTTTCTTGCAGTGCTATTCTTTTTGGAACATTTGTTTGACTCGTGATTTCGCTTTCCACAATGCTCACACGGGTGAAGATCAAAACACTGATCTTTCATATGTCCAACTCTGTTACACTGTTGGCATCTATCAACTTTTTCTGGAACTACACCATCTAGAAAACCTGCACTTCGAAATTTTATAGGTTTAGCAAAGTCTAGAATGTGAAAAGATACATCACTGTTATAACCAAGACCCGTTCTGTGTTTATTGTGTGTAATCTCTTCCCATGGTCTTATAACAGGGTTCACATCAGCGCTTCTAACTGCGTCCAAATTTTCACCTGAAAGCACTTCATTTCTCTGATCATTCTTTGACTGATGATGAAGCTCAAACAAATTGTTGTTTTGAACAAACACCAGTTCAGAACAACAATTTGAAGTTCAGTTCTTTTGAAGTTCGTCTCGCTGTAACTGCAATTCTAACTCCAAAAATTCAATTTTTCTGTTAGCATTTTTCAAACATGATTGGATGTCAGAGAACATATCTTTGCTGACTTTTACATTGTCATGAACAATAGATAGCATTAAATTGCTTAATAACTATACTAAATCATTTAGTTTGGCCATCACCTTAATAACTGTACTAAATCATTTAGTTTGGCCATCATCTTAATAACTATACTAAATCATTTAGTTTGGCTAATGATTTAACTGGGTGTCGGGTTCAACCGATCATAAACCCATCAACCATAAATCCAACCATATCAAAACCACCCTAACACAAATCTTGCAAAATTACCACCACAGGAATGCAATTTCCTTCCTTTAAAACGAGACTTTGTTGTTTCTTGCTATTGATTCAGATTTAAAGTACCATCATAATTATGAAGTTGTCATAGGCTCCAAACGATGACTCACCACCAAAACAAAATTCAATTTACAAAGTACTGAGTCAATGCTAAGATCCAATAAACACTTCAATGTTCCCACCAATTTATTATGGCAGCAACACACAATTCGTTGCTTTCTGCAGCAATCTCTCCACGGGCACAACACATTAAAGAATTCCTTCAGTTTCCTATCTCAATTTCTATACACTGCAACTTTATTCCAAAGTAGCCCAAATATTGTCCGGTCATCTCATAATGGAGCAACAATTTTCCTTCTAAAAGTCAAAAAACTATTTTTGTGCGCTTTTTCATTTACCCAACAGTGAAAATAAATGATTTTCTAAAATATACAGAAATACACCTTGAAATTTTCTGCAATTCAGTCAATTACCTTATGTCCTGCTATTCCAAGTCAGAGAATAAAAAATCTTAACTAAAGATTCAATGAAACTGTTTGAAAGGCGCCCACTTTGCTGCCATAATACCAATCCCGGCCTTCACCTTAACCTTTTACAAGGAATTTCAGTAAATGCTTTTAAAGGAAAACTCAAGCGGCTTGTTTTAGTCGGTGAAGGCGGTATACTCCAGCAGACATCAAAAACATATACTTTCAAAGTATTTAAAAACACTACTTGACATTTCCCCAAATTCAAGATTGCTTTTCTCAATATTTCTCCGAAATTAAAGATTGAACGGTTCATCTCGGCTGTGTATTACCTAGAACATGGCAACCCACTGCAAATTCATGTTTTACAGGGCCGAATGGCTGAGAGGATGTTTAGAGGATGTTTAGGCAGCAATTACCTACGAAACCCTGCAAGACCTCTAGAGAATGTTGATTGTGAACGCAGGTGTCTTGGTTACAGAGATGGAAGAAGAGACAGTAAAGCTTGAAAATAAAGCTGATATTTTCAACGGCTCATTCAATCCAACACTCTACCACTTCACCACAAAGAGTTAAAATTTCACTGTGCAAGTGAATATTTTTCACCCAGCGATTAAAAATGCAATATTATAACAAAGTCACCATGCGAAGGCCTCAAAGAATAAATGTTCTTCAACGCAGTTTGAAATATGACAATATTTTTACCTTCAAACCATGAATTGAAGAAGTCACATTTCAATCAAAGACTTCATCTAGCCATAAAATTTTCTTTCCAACGGCGGTGGTTGCGGCAGTATTCAGCAAGAGCAAGTAGGCCTCACACATTGAAAATATTAAAGTCACCTGCAGTGCCTTGGGCAGGAAGAACAAAGAACAAAGTACAAAGGCAGCAGCAGCAACAGCAACAGAGATTGAGTGCGCAGCACTTTGTATTGAAGAAGCATGGAGAAATCTGTATGAAAGAAATTAAATTTTTGATGGGCCGCAGCCACAGATTGCAGATGAAATTAATTTTGTGATGGGCAGAGTTGTTTTTGGAGAAGAAATGGAGAAAGCCATAGATCAAAACTACGGAGGAGCAGAGTAATTAAAACCAGTTACTTCGGGCTTTAAAGCCCTCAACAACCAAAGTTATTTTTTGAAACAGTGTCTTGTTGATGAGGAGTTCTGCGATGCGATCACAATCGCAAATCGCAATACAAATGTTACAAGGACCGAGTGTCTTGTTGATATGGAGCCGCGATGCGATGCGATCCAATCGCAATCACATATCGCATAATCAAATGTCTTGCAGATGTGTTGAGTTCCACAATGGAACGTTTTAATACAAACCGAAACCATATAATAAATCGCCCTCCCGTATAGCGCGAGGCCCGTGGGTCCACCTGACCACGTGGCGATATTTCAATGGAATCGCTGGAGCGCAATCGCAAGGCTCAATCGGAGCGGACATGTTATGACCTCCGATTGAAGGCCGGACCCGATTGTATTATACACCATATTTTATGCGCCAATCGCATCCGATAATCCAATCGCAATCGAAGCTTTGCTGTTTGGTCGTGCGATTGGAGTGGCGGACCCGATCGAGTTATATGCCATGTTTTATATCGGGCCATCGCGTCCGTTGTAATCGCAATTGGAACTTCCGATTGATCGCATGGCTTTGTTTTTTTTGGTGCGATTAGAGTGGCGGACCCGATTGATATTATAAGATGGAGTTGATATGTGTAATCGCATCTGGTTATGGATCGCAATCGGAACTTTTTCGTTGTGACCTCCGATTGCACTTGTTTTGTTACTTGCGATTTCCGATCGCCAATTGTGCCATGTGGTCCCCACCTTTTATACGTCGCTCCGGGTTAAAGTTTAGTTTTTGTAATGTTTTTCTTTGTATTGATGTTTTATGTTTTTGACCGCGCGCCACATATATATATGATGTAAAAAGGCCCGCGTGTATTGTATTATTGAATTCCATTGTGTAGCATTGCCATTGACTGTGTGTGAGCCCGCAGGCCAGAGATAACACAGTAAGACCGTGACAGCACTGTGTGTGCGTTTTGAAAGAGAGATAGAGAGTTTGTATTTAAAGAGCACTGCGTCTGTAACAGTCCATATATGTATTTCGTGAATCCCTCACTGTGAGGAGGAAGAAATTTGTATCATTTTTGTTTGAAATAGAAATTTTTTTAAAGCCCTAAAAGCTCTGTCTCCTGTCAATTTTTTTTTAACTTCTCTGTGTTTAGGAGGAGAGCCTATTCTCTTCACTTGGAATTCTCAAAATTTCAACATGGTATCGGAGCGCATCTAGGCTCTTTGAAGATTTCAAAGAAGCTGAAGAAGAAGACCTGTTGCAGCGTTTCTCTCCAGCAGCGTGGAAAGCTCAACAAAAGTCAAGGTCAGGTATTTCTCAAAGATAAAAGTGCAGTTGTTTATTGTTTAAAGAATTTGTTCTTTCAAGAAGGAAAGACAGTTTGTTAAAGTCTGAGTTCAGTTTAAGAAGCAATGGCTGGACCAAGCACTGGTATGAATCTTGGAAGTGTTCAGCTTCCACAGTTTAATGGAAGGAATTATGATTATTGGGCTATTACCATGAGAGCCCCGTTTGTCTCACAAGACTTGTGGGAACTAGTAGAAGATGGTTTCATAGAACCAGCTGATGAGCAGGCTTTTAATGCCTTAACTCAAGCAGAGAAAGATGTATTGAAGAATAATAGGAAGAAAGATGCTAAAGCTCTCTTCTATTTGTGTCAAGTTGTAAATGAGAGTGTGTTTCCAAGGATAGCAGTAGCTAAGAAATCTAAGGAGGCATGGGAAACTATGAAAGTTGCCTATCAAGGTATGGAGAAAGTTAAGACATCAAAACTTCAGTTGCTGAGAAGAGATTTTGAAACTCTTTGCATGAAAGAGTCAGACAGTGTTGACACATTTTTCACACATGTGATTGGGATTGTCAATCAGATAAGATCCCATGGAGAAACTCTTGAAGATAGAAGGATTGTGGAGAAAATTTTGAGAAGCTTACCCTCAAAGTTTGATGTTATTGTAACTACCATAGAAGAGACCAAAGATCTCTCACAGTTCATAGTGGATGAACTTCATGCCTCACTGATAACTCATGAACAAAGATTGAGCAGAGATGAACACTCATCTCTTGAGCACGCCTTCAAGACCCAGATGCCTTCAGGAAGAGGAAGAGGTCAAGGAAAAGGAAGAGGAAGAGGCAGAAGTCAGAATAGAGGTGAAAGGAACAGCTCTTCACATTCACATGGAAGGAGCAACAGTCCAAGCCAGAGCCATGGCCAATGCAACAGCCAGCAAGGTGGACATCAACACCAACATGCTCAAGGACAAAGGTATGACAAATCCAATGTCCAGTGTCATTATTGCAAGAAATATGGGCACTATGCCAATGAATGTAGAAAGAAGCAAAATGACATGAAGAATAGGCAGAATGCTAATGTAGCAAAAGAGGAAAAGAACCCAAGTAATGTGATGTTAGCTTGTAATGTAGCACAAGATAAAGAAGATGATGTTTGGTTCTTAGATTCTGGATGTAGTAATCACATGACTGGCAACAGAGCAATGTTTGCCAATCTTGATGAAGAAGTTAAATCTGAAGTGACCATAGGGACTGATACTAAAATCTCTGTCAAAGGGAAAGGCAGAGTAAGTATTCGAGCAAGGAATGGGGAGCAAAAATTTGTCCCTGATGTGTATTATGTTCCAGGTCTGAAATGTAATCTTTTGAGCGTTGAGCAGCTCATAAACAAAGGTTACAATGTTATATTCAAAGATGATGTGTGCACCATAAGAGATATTCCTCCAAGTAAGAAAATTATTGTTGAAATACAAATGACCAGCAATAGAATGTTTCCGCTCAAGCTCAACATTGACTTGAAAGGAAAAGGAAAGAATGTAGCAGCTGTAACTCAAGAAGCCTTCCAGAAGGAAGAGAAAGATGAAAATTGGTTATGGCATCTGAGATTTGGACATCTAAATTTCGGAGGCTTGAATTTGCTGCACATAAAAGGAATGGTAAGAGGTTTACCACTGATAGAGAAGCCTGACAGCCTATGTGAAGGCTGCATCTTGGGAAAGCAACACAGAGAAAATTTTCCTTCAGGGAAAAGCATAAGGGCGAAAGCACCTTTGGAGATAATCCACTCAGATTTATGTGGGCCGATGCAAACAGCATCTGTTTCGGGCAGCAATTACATGCTGACTTTCATTGATGACTTCACTCGAAAAGTGTGGGTCTATTTTCTAAAATATAAAAGCGAAGTCTTTCAGAAATTTCGTCAATTTAAAGCTCTTGTAGAAAAACAGAGCGGACTTCACATTAAAGTCCTCAGAACAGATAGAGGAGGAGAATATATCTCAAAAGAATTTCTGTGTTTTTGCAGAGAGAGTGGCATACACAAGCAATTTACCACCAGGTACACGCCGCAACAGAATGGAGTTGCTGAAAGGAAGAATCGAACCATAATGGAGATGGTGAGAAGTATGCTAAAGGCAAAGCACTTACCGAATGAGTATTGGGCAGAAGCAGCAAACTGTGTTGTATATATTTTGAATAGATGCCCTACAAAAGCAGTGATGAACAAAGTTCCAGAAGAAGCGTGGAGTGGCAGAAAACAGGGAGTCACCCACATGAGAGTTTTTGGGTGTGTTGCATATGCACACATTCCAGACAAACTGAGAAAGAAGTTGGATAGTAAGGGGGAGAAGTGCATTTTCCTTGGATATTGTGAAGATTCCAAAGGATACAGACTGTATAACCCATCCACAAAGAAGTTTATAATTAGCAGAGATGTACAATTCATTGAAGAAGAAGCGTGGGATGGAAGCATTGAGAAAACAGTCAATGTCAAAAACTGTTTATCTCATGATGAAGATGATGTAGATGTGGTTGAGATTAATAACCCATCCATTGCACAACCTCCAGCAGCGCAAGGCCAGCAAGGGACGCCTCAAGCGGCAGCAAGAACACCCTTGAGAAGAAGCGGCAGTGGTTCACCGAGTACACCACAAGGAGCATAATCGAGTGCTTCATCAAGCACGGCTACACCAAGTGAAAGAGGAACAAGATTCAGAAGCCTTAGAGAAATCTATGAGCAAGGAGAAGCAGATGAAGGTATGAAGTCCTTATTTGCTTTGTATTGTCAAGTTGATGATCCTATTCATTTTGAAGATGCTATTAAAGATAGAAAATGGATAGAAGCTATGGATGATGAAATTAAAGCCATAGAGAAGAATAGAACATGGGAGTTGGTTGATCTACCAGAAGGTAAAGAAGTCATTGGAGTTAAATGGGTATACAAGACCAAAAGCAATGCTGAAGGAAAAATAGAAAGACACAATGCCAGACTTGTTGTCAAAGGATATAAGCAGAAGCAAGGGATTGATTATGAAGAAACTTTTGCACCAGTTGCAAGAATGGAGACGGTAAGAGCAGTGCTGTCCATAGCAGCACAAAATAGATGGAAAGTATATCAAATGGATGTAAAATCCGCATTTTTAAATGGAGTTTTAATGGAAGAGGTATATGTGGAACAGCCTCTTGGATATGAGAAGAAAGGCCAAGAGCATAAGGTCTGTAAATTGAAGAAATCTCTTTATGGGCTGAAACAAGCACCAAGAGCATGGTACAACAGAATAGATTCTTATCTAATGGAGAATGGATTTGAAAAGTGTGAGGGAGAACCCACCCTCTACATCAAAGAAAAGGATGGTAAGTTATTGATTGTTGTTTTATATGTTGATGATTTAATTTTTACAGGTAATGATGATTACCTTGTTGAAAATTTTAAAACAATCATGAAAGATGAATTTGAAATGACTGACATGGGTTTATTAAGATACTTCTTGGGAATAGAAGTGGAGCAAGGTGAGAAAGGAATTTTTATTTCTCAAGCAAAGTATGTGAATCAAGTTTTGGAAAGATTCAACATGCAGGAGTGCAAAGCTGCAATTACTCCCACGGTAATGGGATTGAAGTTGAGTAAGAATGACAGCAGCAAGGATTTCGATCCAAGTTTATACAAAAGCATAGTTGGCAGCCTCATGTACTTGACTGCAACTAGGCTGGATATTATGCATGCTGTTAGCCTAATTTCCAGATTTATGGAGAAGCCAAAAGAAGCACATTGGCAAGTAGCAAAGAGAATTCTGAGGTATGTGAAAGGAACAAAAGGATTTGGTATTTTATATACTACTTCAGAAAATTCAGAATTAGTTGGATACACTGACAGTGATTGGGCTGGAAGTGTAGATGATCGGAAGAGCACCTCCGGTTATATTTTTCATATGGGTTCAGGAGCCATTTCATGGGCTTCTAAGAAACAGCCTATTGTAGCATTGTCTACAGCAGAGGCAGAATATGTGGCAGCTACAGCAGCAGCGTGTCAGGCAATTTGGATGAGAAGAATGTTGAGAAGTCTATGTCAAGAACAGGTAAAGGGCACTGTAATTTATTGCGACAATAGCTCAGCTATTGCATTGTCAAAGAATTCTGTGTTTCATAAAAGAACAAAGCACATAGACACAAAGTATCATTATATCAGAGAATTGGTGAATAATGGTGAAGTTGTTTTACAGCATTGTAAAACAGAGGAGCAGTATGCAGATATTTTAACTAAACCATTGGGACAAAAGACATTTGAATTTCTAAGAAAATGCTTGGGTATGATGAATAACCCAGCAGCTGACTTTAAGGGGGAGTGTTGAAATATTAAAGTCACCTGCCATGCCTTGGGCAGGAAGAACAAAGAACAAAGTACAGCAATTTTGCAGCAAAGCAGCCACCGCAAGGTGAGTGTACAAGACTCTCGTATTGAAGAAGCATGGAGAAATCCGTAAGGATGAATTCATTTTTGATGGCGCAAATTGCAGATCGTGTATGAAATTAATTTTGTGATGGGGCGTAGTTGAAAGCCGTAGGTCGAACTACATGAGGAGCAGATCAAATAAAACAATGCTTCGGCTTTAAAGCCCTCAACAACCAAAGTTATTTTTGAAACAGTGTCTTGTTGATGAGGAGTTCTACGATGCGATCACAATCGCAAATCGCAATACAAATGTTACAAGGACCGAGTGTCTTGTTGATATGGAGCCGCGATACGATGCGATCCAATCGCAATCACATATGGCATTAATCAAATGTCTTGCAGATGTGTTGAGTTCCGCAATGGAACGTTTTCAATATAAACTGAAACCATATAATAAATCACCCTCCCGTATAGCGCGAGGCCTGTGGGTCCACCTGACCACGTGGCGATATTTCAATGGAATCGCAGGAGTGCAATCGCAAGAATCAATTCCAGTGTATATGTTAAGACCTGAATAGAAGGCCGGACCCGATTGTATTATATGCCGCGCTTGTTTCAACGCATCCGGCTCTTTTATCGCAATTCCTGAATTTTTTTATTGCATGCCCCTAAGCCGTACCAACTGAATTTCCTAATTCGATGAGGTTTATGAGGGAGTTTAATGGTCTTATCGCATCCTGATCATTGACGAACGAAGGTTTTGTGTTTTGGGCCCTATTGCACATTGTTTGGAATGGCTAATTCACGAACTATATGTTTGATTTAATTTTGGTCAAATCGCATCCGGTTATGGATCGCACCCAACTTTTTCGTTGTGACCTCCGATTGCACTTGTTTTGTTACTTTAAGTATCGCGATCGCCGATCGAACCATGTGGTCCCCACCTTTTATACGTACCAGGTTAAAGTTTAGTTTCGTAATGTTTTTCTTTGTATTGATGTTTTATGTTTTTTGACCGCGCGCCACATATATATATATAATGTAAAAAAGGCCCGCACGAATTATATTGAATTCCATTGTTGCATTGCCGTTGACTGTGTGTGAGCCCGCAGGCCAGAGATAACACAGTAAGATCGTAACAGCACTGTGTGTGCGTTTTGAAAGAGAGACAGAGAGTTTGTATTTGAAGAGCACTGCGTCTGTAGCAGTCTATATATGTATTTTGTGAATCCCTCACTGTGAGGAGGAAGAAATTTGTATCATTTTTGTTTGAAATAGAAATAGTTTTAAAGCCCTGAAAGCTCTGTCTCCTGTCAATTTTTTTTTTTTTTTTAACTTCTCTCGTGTAGAGGAGGAGAGTCTATTCTCTTTCACTTGAATTCTCAAAATTCCAACATCGTCAAGCACAAATGGTCTTAACTCGAACGCTTCACCTCTGCGTCCAGCGGTTCTCCCAAAATATCACTCTGGTTAAACAATGTATGGCCAAACACTGCATGCCTTCGACTTCCATATCGGAATCTAACTCGGCTTCTTATTAGTCATTGACTATTCCTCTTCTTGGAATTTGCAGCGCCCTCGACATGTAACTGCTCCCACGTTCGATCAACACTCTCTGCAAACTTCGCTCACCTCGCCTTTGATGCGTCCACAACAATATACAGCGCTTTTCACGTTGTTGTTTCTTCAAAAGATGGCCCACAGAAGTTTTGTTATCAACACACAGCGAGTAATCAAAGAGAGACGGGCTCAATACATCGGCCGAGAATCTCTTCCAAGATCTCATGTTCAATGTCTTGGATGGCCACAAACGCGTGACTCAATTCAATCAACGGAACGGGTAAACTTCCATTCTCAATCACAGAACCGTTAAACCTCTGCTCTGATATCACTGTAGGACACACAATACACAGATTGGAAAGAAACTTCAACAATATATTCATTACTAATGAATGTTTCAAAGAATGATGTATAATGTGTACACATAAATAAGTTCCAGGTAAGTTTCTTGGACTCTAATAATGGATTACCTAACACAAACTAACCCAAGAATAAATTGCCTAACAATATGTATAAATAGTAATATAGAAAATGCAGTTCCAGTGGCTTTCCAACTTCATTTAAGGGAGAGATATGAATAAATTACAAAACAAACCATTCAATTCCTGTACATATATTGATGATATCAGTATTTATCAATGTTTGGTGGGTTCAATAACAGGGCACAACTTAAGCTGGCACAAACAATGCAGTCATTCATGTTAAGATATTTTTTAGTTTTCACCTTCTGTTAATCAGTGAATGGATCAATCAAAACATGATATTAGTCACACCTCCATTATAAACATCTTCAGCCGAGCGATCACTTTATATTGATCAGTATCTGTCAGTAACAGTCAGCAATGGCACCCTTTCAAAATGCTATACACAAGCTGCTTCTTAAGTTACACGAGCAGAGTGGAACAGGGCATGCAGGAACACAAGGTCTACTCCCTTTTGGGCTCAAATAATCCTATATGTAAAATGGAAGATGCAAGAGCATCTACAAGATCATATTTCCTTACTGTAAGTCAGCAACAGTCAGCAATGGCATGCTTTCAAAATGCTGTACACAGGCTGCGTTTTGAGTGAGATGAGCAGTGCAGTGGAACAGGGCATGCAGGAACACACAATGTGCTCCTTTTTGGCTCAGATAATCTCAACCGTGAAATAGCAGCTGCAAGAGCATTTACTGCTGCTTGGATATCAATCTCTGGTTGTCTTAGACGTGAGAAACCCTGCAAAGGTCCGATGAAAGATTCATCTTCTCCATACTCCGTTTTAATTGAGTTTGCAAACTGTGCTCTTTTCTCCCTTTTATATGAAAACAATTGAAGTGGGGTTTCTTCTAAGCATTGACCCTTGACAGCAAGGAAACAGTTTTTCCCTTTTGGAATGCTGGCTGGAATCTTTACATTAGACTCTGTGTAAAATTTGATCCAAGGGTGGCCTGCAGGCACAGAGGAAAAGAAAATATGGTCAATTGACAATAGATTCATAATTACATTTTAAGAGCAAAATAAAGATATACAAAATATATAATGCTCAGCAATGCAACAATTTTACTCACTCAGTACTTGCTGCGGAGAAAGTCTGTTTTCCACATCCCTTGAAAGCATCCTTGATAGTAAATCCCTTGCTAGGCCTGATATGGGCTGCCACACTTGAGAATGAAAATCTAACTGTACTAGTTTTATTGCCTCAAATATGGCTTGCATAGATCCTCCGCGAAATGGTAATGTGCCTATCAAAAGGGAATGTAGGAGGACACCAGCCCCCCAAACATCAACCTTTTCTGAATAAGTCGTCCCTGCCAAAACTTCAGGGGCAACATATGAAGGAGTCCCTACCACCCCAGATAACATTTGATCTGTTCGAATATTGTGAAAATGTACTCAGTCAAATCAAATACATAAAGAAAACTAGTGAATTATTTAATAATGATGTCATTGTGAACAGAAGCAGGACCAAAATACAGACAAATACCTTTTGCAAACCGCATGGACAAGCCAAAATCAGCTAGCTTCAGTTGTCCGGAACTGGTTCGGAGAAGATTCTCAGGTTTTATATCCCGATGGACAACGCCCATGTCATGACAGTATTTAATGACCATTATTAATTCCTTGATCAAGTTTGCTGCCTGATGCTCAGAGTAGCATCCAGTCCGAGATATCTCGTGAGTGAGGCGTCCACCAGTGCATAACTCCATCACAAGATGCAAAGATTCTGCATCTTCATACACCGCTCGGAGTGTGACGATATTAGGATGGCCTGACAGATGTTGCATAATCTCAATCTCCTTATACACATTTTCTTCTGTCGTTTTTGTGAGAGTCTTACAGGCCAGCTCTTCCCCAGTAGCTTTGCTCTTGCATATTCTCACCAGACCAAATTTGCCTCGTCCTAATTGGAGGCTGAAATCATAATCTTTTTCAATATTTCTCTTCTTACCAGTCCGGGTAGAAGCAAGAACACAGCCAACTTTTCTCTTCAATCCTCTTTCTCTTTCTGGTTGTGGTGAATTAGGGAAACAACCCCTTCTTGAAGGAGGAGGAGATTCTTGATCCCTCATCTTTTCCTTTGTCCGCTTCCTCTGCGGTTGGAAAGAAATTTCTGATATTGTCCTCTGCGGTTCGAAAGAAATTTCTGATATGCAAGACTCACCATCAGCTGTGTTTTCTAAATTGGCTGCTGCTCCTCTGTTCCGCTTCCTTGGTAATGAATCCATTTGAACTCTGCAAAAAGAGTTTAACCAAAAGACCTGGGGCTACTCAACCAAACCCAGACCAGATATGCAAGGAATGTCTATGGCAAAGAGGAGTCTAGACTGATTCACTCCAACTCCAACTCCAATTAATTATTTGCTGGGAAACAATACCAAAACATCTGGGGGCTGCTCAACCACACCAGATACAAGGAATGTCTATGGCAAAGAGGAGTCTCCTCTAGACTGATCGACTCGACTCCAATTAATGGCTGGGAAACAATATTACAATCTGCGCACACAAACAAATAGCCTGTATATAAAAACTAAACCACCTAGGTCTCATACCATCCGAAAACGGCTTCGTCCACTACAACGTGAAGTATTAGTCTTAAAACGGCTTAGTCTTAGCAAATCAGAATTATTACAACGTCACAAGTTCATGCAAATCAGAATTATTATGAACATTCATTTCACATTCAGCTTCAACTCAGCTTCAACTGCTGCCATTCTTACCATTTTAGTGAAACACATGTTACACTAACTAATTGGAGTTCTTAATTTTGGCCCAACTTAATTTTGTTAAAAGTAAAATGGCTAAATATTAATTTTGTTAGTGTAGTTTCCATTTTAACTTGAATCTATCAAAGATGTCTAAACATATATTTTTAAGGGCAGTCTAAACCATGCATTTTTTTTGACAGACAAGTTCAGCTTTCAGGCTCACTCAGCTGAAACTGTGGCAGTTTTATACTTTTATGTTACATAAATAGAATTAGACTTATTAAAAAAAAAAAAAATGAAATGTATTTAAATTTAATTATTAATTATAATTATAATCTTATTTTAACAAGTCAAAAAAATATTACAGCATCTATTATAATAAGCCAAATTTTTTTTATATTTTTATATTATTTTATTTTATTTTCTTTTTATTTTAATAAATAAAAATATTTAACAAAATATTAACATTTAAACTCTAAATCCAACGAAACTTTCAAGATTTTTCAAAACCGATTTCAATCAAACAAATCTAAAAAAATTTCAGTGCTATCATTTCAAATCCCATTTCTTTACAAATCTCATTCCTCGCCCCGTGTCTTCAGCGACTTCAAATATATTTCAATCCTCCTTTAAAATAAAAAGGCAAAAAAATTACCTAGAAGAATTTCCTGCCAAACTGTCCATTCCTCTGGATGCCTCTCCGGCGCCCTTCATTGGTCGATGCCTGCCAACTCAGCATTTAATATTCACTCAAGTTCAAGTATTGATTCACTCAAGTTCAAGTTCAAGTGTGCACTGATTCAAGTTCAAGTATTGGTATTGATTCCCTCTTACAAATTAAATTTTAAAATTTTAGGTTATATTTCAATGCCTGCCATCTCATTGGTCGATGCCTGCCAACTCAACATTTAATATTCACTCAAGTTCAAGTATTGATTCACTCAATTTCAAGTTCAACTGTCCACTGATTCACTCAAGTTCAAGTATGGGTATGGATTCCCTCTTACAAATTAGTTTTTATATTTCAACTAGTTCAACTGCCACTGATCTCTTTGTCGAACCACAAATGAAGTGAAAATGATCTCCATGTTTGGAATTATAAATTATCTTCCTGTTGAAACCATGGTTGAGTGAAATATATTCGTTTGTTGAAACTATGGTTTAGTCAAATATATATTGATTTTATTTCAAGTTAATTCATTGTTATATGGCTTTTATTAAGTACCAATAACATATTTTACATGAAGAGATATTGATGGGAAGGAACAATAACATATTTTACATGAAGAGATATTGATGAGAAGGACCAATAACATATTTTACATGAAGAGATATTGATGGGGGAGGAACACTAATATGAAGAGATATTGATGAAGATGAGCCGAAACTATATTTATATTTGAAACTTTAGAGTGAGTAATATGTTGATGGGAATTTTAAAAAAGACCATGAAGATTTAATATATGTTTTTTGTTTTTTGTTTTTTTAATTAATTAAATTTAAAAAAAATAAAATTATGAAAAATAATTATTATAACTTTTTAATAAATTAGTATGTCTTTTTAATGGGGAAATGAAAATATTAAGTAAATATAGTGATACATACATTAAGATCACTAAAAGCATATGATATTATATATGTTTTAGTTTAAAGTTGTGCATTGAAAAGAAGACATTGTTGTTACTTTATGGCTTGAAAAAAAAATCTAATTCACCTTTAATTTTTGCCTTTTTCATGTTATTGAATTTGAAAATTTCAATTTTTTTTTTTTTTTTTACAAATAACTAGTATGTCTTTTTAATTGGGAAATGGGATGGAAACGTTGAGATGAGGCAAAAATATGTGGTGCTTATCTTTGATTTACGTTTGTCACTTGGGTACTCACATTAAATGAGTTAGGTCTTTTTAAACAAAGATTTCATCTTTAGTAGTTTTTAATTAAATTAGACTTAAATTAGATATGCAAATTGTAAATGTAACTTAATTATTACAAGTGTTTTAGTACATGATTTTCACAATACCATGCATTTCTAGTTCTTGAATTTTGTTGGCTTTAAAAGTGTCATTAATCATTCAAGAATCTAAACAAAAGATAAATCCATAGAGAAAGAAGAAAGAACTAGCAGCCATTTATGTTAAAGCCTAAAGAAATAATATAAATTAAACAATAATAAGTATTAAAAAACACTTACATCATGATATATCTCATGTTTTTCCAAGTTTAGTTTTTTTATAAAAATAACTAAATTATAAATTTATTTTAAATTATTATTATTAATTATTCATATATATATATATATATATATATATATATATATATATATATATAACAAGATTCTTTATCGTTGAGAGTCACTTCCACAAAATAGGCTTTGTTATAATACTATGGCCTAAAACAATGGATTACTCATACCACATTACCCCATGTCTAGAAAACCACAACTCATGTTCATCTCAATTTTTTTTTCAATTAATCAATTTAATTAAAAGAACAAAAAATGCATAATTGCTTTAGATATAAAGCTCAACCTCAGCTACTAAGAATATTCTAAAATGTTTCATGGAGGTTGAATCCTTACCATCCAACTAATAATTATTAATAATTTAATTTAAATTTTCGAAGTTGTTATCTATAAAATTCTTTCAACTATTATGGTGAATCGACTTTAAACCCCTTCTTCCGCAACTTATTTCCCCAGAGCAAACTGGCTTTGTTACAGGTCGCCAAATTCTAGATGGGATAGTTACTACTGAAGAAGCCGTCCATTCGTTACAGACCAAACGGGTTAAAGGTATGATGATCAAATTAGATTTAGAAAAAGCATATGATCGTATAAACTGGTCCTACCTTTTGGCAGTTCTTAAGAGTTTTGGGTTCAATCAACGATGGTTGCAATGGCTTTTCTCTTTTATATCGACATCGAATTTCTCTATTCTTTTTAATGACATTCCATCACAGCCTTTTAATATCTCAAGAGGCCTTCACCAGGGAGATCCTTTATCTCCTTTCTTGTTTATCATAGCTGCAGAAGGGCTTGGCCGTCTACCTAAAGCCTCTCTCTCAGAGCGCCAGCTGCATGGTTTGAAACTCTGGGGTCCTGCTATTGCTCTGACTCATCAACAATTTGTTGATGATATCTTACTCTTTTGTGAAGCTTCAGTCTGTGAGATCAGAAAAATTCTTGCTATTTTGGATATCTTTATGGAGGCCTTAGGTACGCTTGTGAACAAAGATAAATCTCATGTTTATTTCTTTAATATCAACAATGCTTGTCAACAGTCCCTTACTTGTCTCCTTGGTTTTCGTATTGGTTCTTTCCCCATGCGATACTTGGGTGTACCATTATGTAAAACCCAGTTAAGAGTTGCAGATTGGCGTGATCTCATTATAAATATGGAACAAAAATTGAAAAACTGGGTGTTTCGAGTTCTTAATGCTCCTGGTCGACTAATTTTATTGAAATCAGTTCTGCAATCTATTCCTATATATCAACTTTCAGGCAGAGCAGCCTCGAAAAGTATCTGTAATCAATTGGTTAGTCTCTTTACAAAGTTTCTCTGGAAAGGATCGCAAAATAATAGGAAGTGGCCTTTAGTATCATGGCAGACGCTGATTAAATCTAAATCTGCAGGGGGGCTAGGTCTTCGTGATCCCTTACTCCTTAATCAAGTGATGGGTGCAAAACTCTGGAGGTGGTGGCTCCAAGGGGGAAATGACTTGTGGAAGACACTCTGGGAAACAAAGTATGAGATGCCCCACTCTATTGCTACAAAATTGAAAATTGATGTTGTTCCTAAAGGATCAACTATTTGGAATCTTGCAGCGGGCAACCGATTTCTTATTCGCCAGCATAGCTTTTGGGAAGTGAGGGATGGCACAACTGCGCTTTTTCGGGAGGATTCATGGCAACAAAGAGAGAAATTATTTACTCGGTTAGATCTTGATGAACTCTTCTTATTTACTAATACTCCACACCACCAATTGGTCTCCAATTATTGGAATCAGCATCAGCTGACTCACTGGCGGAAATGGAAAGAGAAAGTGGCATGGCCTGGTGCACCGGACACTCTGCAATGGCATAATTATGACCGTGAGATGCAGACCAGGAAAATCAAGATACAAACCGAGACAGACATCCTTCGTTGGGGCTATCGACCAAAAGGAATGTTTACTATTAATGAGGGTTATCATATCCAAGGTCATCATAATCATGCTCCTGGTTCTCCTATTTGGAAGAAAATCTGGTCCATGTTTCACTGGCCGAAAGTGGCTTACTTCTTATGGCTGGTTAGTCATCAGAAAATTCTCACGTGGGACAATATGCAGAAGCGAGGAATGATAGGTCCGTTAGTATGCTCTTTTTGCAGACAAGCCAATGAAACCACTGAGCATATTTTCAATAGCTGTGATTAATTTGTACCTCTTTGGCGCAGTTTAGAATTTACCTTTAGGCGCACTGACCGTGATCCTGCCAGTGTGATTAACATTGTTTTGAATTGGCGAAAAGGTGGATATAACTGTGTGGTTTTAAATCGAGCATGGCAGTTGGTATTGGGTTTTCTAATTTGGCATCTCTGGAAGGAGCGTAACCATCGCATTTTCCAATGGGAGGACATTACTAACAACAAGATTTGGGAAAAGGTGATTGCCAACCTCTGAGAAACTATCCTGGTTGAACAATGGCTCCAGGATGATTGGCAGGCGAAAGGATTTGAAGTACAAATTTTACATCAGTTAAACCTACATTCACAAATGTTAGCAGCCAATCTCTGGAAGTTCCAACCTTCGCGACAACAAATCCCTCAAGGTTGGCAACTGCCTACTTTGGGATTTATTAAACTTAATTTTGATGGGGCCTCTAAAGGCAATCCTGGGCAAGCTGGTATAGGAGGTGTGTTCAGAAATTCACATGGTGAAGTATGCTAGGTTTATGCTCTGGATTTGGGGTATGCAACGAACAATGAAGTAGAATTAACTTCTCTCCACCATGGATTAATCATTGCACAGCGTGTATAGTTTCACCGGCTTATTGTTGAAGGCGAATCTGCTATGGTTGTCAGAGCCTTGACAAAACTTCAAGAAGGTATTAATTGGGATAAAATTAGTAAGAGTTGGCGCACAACAACTTTGCTACAAGAAATTCAGGCTTTTCTCCCTCAATTACATTACATTATTCCGTCTCATATACGATGAGATAGCAATGAAGCGGCTGACTATTTGGCAAATTGGGGTTGTCAGAATCAAGATCGACACCTAGATATCACTCCCTCTGCTAGGGCTTGGAATGTCGAATTTTACTCTCTGCAACTTATAGTAGCCAGAGATCTTCGAGCCAGAGATATGCCAACTAACCCCCGATCGGGGTGCGTGCCAGACCTTTCCATGTCCGGTGCCTTAACAACTTGAGCTGGCTGTCAGTCGATCATTATTATTAAGATCTCCATATGAGGACATGATGGATAGCAATTATACCTTCACATGCTGATGAGATAACTCTTCAGAGTCGGTTGCATGCAGGTTTTATTTGCATTTGTATTTGCATTTGTATTGTCGTTAGGTTTTATTTTGGTATGTATTACCTCGCTTTTATCTTGTTAAATCTGTTCATTCTCTGCAATACGACATGGCTTCTGCAAAGGTGATGGGTTTACATGATGATGAGGAGATTGACCCTTGTTTTCGAAGTCCAGTCTTTAATAGTTGTAGTATGATAAGGGTTCTGCAAAATGCTGCTTTCGAGGTATTTTGCTGCTTTTTCTTCTCTCAACGCAAGTCTTTTCCTGGTTGCTATGCAAAACTGGTTGGTGGAAAGGCAAGGGTTTTTCCTTTCATTTGCTCGCTCTGTGGGGTTCGTTACCTATTCTCTATGATATGGTTTGTCAAGAATTATGATGTGGGTTTACCATGGGGTTTAAGTCCACGGGATCAATGCTAGAACTGGCGAGGCCATGTTCTCAACCCAAACATAATAAGATAGATAATACCAAAATGATTTTAAATGCCTAGCTTCTCTCCCCTTTTATAGGCTTGATGGACTTTCTAGAGACTTTATTTTATTATTTTTCTCAGAAACCAACAACAAATACCATGGGTCAATACCCTGGGAAAATACCATGGTTCCACTTTGACTGGATAAAAAAAGGGAATATTACAAATCCTCCCACCCAAATAGTGCTTGTCCTCAAGCAATCCACTTCTATCCACAACAGAAGCATTTGTACATTGATACCAGGATCCCATACAACCTGATGTATTGTTCCATCCCTCCATGTTGAATGGTTCTGAATGGATCCTTCGATACCTGGATCCCAAGCAATCCTTTGGCCAATCCTACCCCCAATGGATTCTCCTGGATCCCAATGCCACCTAAATCTTGGGACCTGTGGGTTATGGTACCATTTCAACCCTCCATCACTGCCCTCACCAAATGGCCCAAGCTGTAATTTTCTCTTGGCTATGGGTATCCTCCAAAGATTCAATCCATCAATAGAATACCAACTCATAATATCTTGCCAATCCAAACTTGGGAAAGAATGAATATCTGCAAATCTACTATGTTGATGTTGTTCGATGCTCGATTCATGCTGCTATACTTGGTTATCCAATATGATGTATTTGGAGAACTCTTCCCTACTCTTCTCAATGTATAAAGGCGGGTAGTTGGTGTTGCAAGCCTTATCTATGTATTCCTGTAGAGCGCTGCTATGGAAATCCCAATTGTACTCCTCATGCGGCCTTGTGAGGGACTTGAGTTGTTCCTCAATACTAGACAGCTTGGTTGATGATTTGACACATACCCCTATGAGTTCCTCAATTTTTCTATTCTCCTGCAAGACAGTGTCTCGGACTGTCTAGAATCTTTGCTTCAACAACATAAGATCTATCTTAAAATGCATGATCCTTTCCCGAAAGTCTTTCACTGGCAATTCTAGTGCCCTGCTTAATGTCTCTATATTTGACTGCACTGGATGCCCCACTACCACGGCTTCAACTTGAACCTTTGACCAAATCTTTAGGAATGGTTCATTTTGCACATTATTTTTGTCATGTTGCTCCTCATGATCATACTCATCATGCTGGTTCACTATGGCTAGATCCTCATCAATTGCATTTGTTCTCCTTCATCTGTGCAGGCAATATGTTCTTCCCTTTCAACTGTCGAACATAGATGCATTGGTGGACTTTTATCTATACTTGATTGTTCATATTCTTTATGGATATTCCCTTGGGGATATACGAACTCCATTGTATAGGAATCAACCTCATCAATTGCATTTGGTAGAATTTCCTCATGCACTTCCAAATGCTTGTCATCCTGCAAGCCTCCCTGAATAATGTCATGATGTTGCTCACCATCTTGAAGATCAATAGACCTAGCTACAAAAGACTCCCCATGATTTGAAGTAATCTCCTTTTGTTCTGTCTTTGTTTCCTTCTTCTTATCACCTGGACATGAATGGTTAAGGGCCCAAGGTCCCTTGCAAATAAAGCATAAGCCTTCCTCCTTAGTTCATTCTTTTTGTCTCCACAAATCCTTGTTAGTTCCTCCTTGGTCAACTTCTTTATAAGTATTTTGATGCTCTGTTTGATCAACTCCTCAGCTAGTTCATAGGCAGCAGGTGATACAATTAGCTCCTTCCTCCAAATGGCCAACAATTTGGATCTCAATTGTTCGCAGATGGCCCTATCTTCTCCTAAGACCAAAGACATGAAATTTTGCATGTCTTTTTTGATGAAGTTTGGATGAGACGCTGTAATTCCATTGCAGTTGTATTGGAGAATATGAAGGATTAAATCATCACACTCTAGATCCAGCATAAGCATACCAAATCTGAATTTCGCCAAGCATTCCAAAATTGTGCGCTTCTGGAAAAAAGTAAGAACGGTGGTGTTGTCCAACCCTTGGAGTGATTCTACCATTACCCGAAAAGTCCTTCTCCTGATGTCATCATTGTAGGGAAATAGCGGTGTTGTTAAGGTTATGATTTTACTGAGACAAGAGGCGACCGTGAGTCTAACCTTTTCACAAGAATGCTTCAAGAACCTAGGTTGTATCAAAGCAAGCATGGATGGCTCCAAGGCCCAACTTGATCCTTCCCATTATGATTTCTCTATCAAGCTCAAAGCCATATTTAATGTGTCTTGCTGTAGGAGAACATATTTTGACTTTGTACCCTGCAATTTGGATCCAAGATAAAAAATACACTTACTTTTTACATCTTCCTTCCGGGTATCTTTTGACTACTGAAGGATAACATGGACCTTTTGAGTGAAGGGTCTGTTGTTCTGCTCTTGCTTCTGATTTGTATGTTGTTGCCATCTTTGATCCACAAAAGTATTGTAGCCCAAAGAATTGACTGATATATCATTAAGTTGATTCTTGTGGCATTTCCAAAAATAAAATGATGACATTGTTGTTTGGCATCAATGAATCTCAATACTTTTTCTTCTCTCCTCGGCTTTCTTCAATAAAAATTGATTTAAATCTTTTGAGAACTTGACTTGAATCTTCTGCCTCCATAAGGAAATCAATCACCTACAAATAATAATAGTAGTGAAAATAATCCAATGTAATAATCAAGGAGTCAAAGCCTCTATCTATATATATATATTTCCCAAAATATTTCTCACACTCCATTCTTTTTTTCCTTGCGATCTTTATTTAAGACCAAATAACAAATAGAAATGGACAAATTTCTCCGGTTCCATCACTACTCGTCTTTCATAACCTTAAAAGACGTAAAAATTAGGAAATCAACTAGGGTGATATCAAATACAACCGAAGCTGGAAGATGCAGGCTTAGGGTGAGAAGAAATCCCACCGAAGATCCCTACACAAAACCCTCAGGCTAGCAGGATGCACAACTCTGATACCACTGTAAGATCACAAACCTTAATAATTTAGTCAGATCTAGCACATTCTAGTGTTCTCAATAAAATTACATTCAGTAAAAACCATGAACATAGACGGGATCTAGAATGCAGCCTTTTATTTATATTATTAGCTGAAAATAGAATACATGCCCATATAATAAATTTGAGCTCCTGTAGATGGCATGTTTGGCTACTCCTTAAAACATAAAATAAACATTGAAGCACAATTGTGGACCCTGGATGGATCCACTAGACAAATTCACCACGGGGTTTTCGTCTCGGGATCAATGTTAGAACTGGCCAAGCCAAGTTCTCAACCCAAACACAATAAGATAGATAAAACCAGAATGATTCTAGATGCCTAGCTTCTCTCCCCTTTTATAGGCTTGATGGACATTCTAGAGACCATATTTTATTATTTTTCTCGGAAACTGACAACAAATACCATGGGCCAATACCATGGGAAAATACCATGGTAAGTACCATGTATCAATTCTATCCACTTTGACTGGATTAAGAAAGGGAATATTACATAAAAATTATCATTTGATCTTATTACTTTATGCCACATTTATAGGGAATGCAAATCCTTGGAAGATGGGCGTACAACATAAAAGGTGGATGGTCTAGTCCGTGTGTTGGACAGTCAGCCTTATTAACAGGGGCCTCTGTTTAAATTCATTTTTGTCTTGTTATTTTATGTAAATACAGGATGTATATATGAACATAACATAACACTTTCTACTGGACATTAGATACTTGGTATATTTTGAGACTGGTTATTTTTTTGGTGGCTATAATGGGTTGTTTTCCCCAATGGGAAGGCCTTATTTTGGATTTTTCTATTGGACACTCTTTATTGTGCAGTTAGTATGGAATGTTTCACAGTTTTGTTTTATAGTCCTTAGACAGTTTGTTCTGTTACCTCTACAGTTGATCAACACTTTCATATGGAATGCTTAAGTGTATATACAATGTAACTTTTTATATATCAATGAAAAGTTCAATTTGTTCCTTGGAAAAAGAAAAGTTGTTAAGGCAAGCGAATTGATGCCCTAATTTTCCATCAATAAAACATTTTCTTCCTTGTCACATTGATCAGCGCATACTAGTTACTGACTTGGAAAGAAAACGATTATTGCCCATCCTCTGTCTTGGTTGTTGCTAAGATAGGTGTCAAAAGTAAAACCAATGCTTAAAAAACAAACAAAATAAATTTTTCCACAACCATAAGGAATATTGCTATAGAAAGTAAATCATTAGCAAGCACATCAAACAGTCTTACAGAATGCAACCAAAACACATTCTCACAAAACAGTCTTACAAAATGTAGTCAGTGTCACTGATAGAAAAATAAAGCATTCTCACAAAACAGTCTTACAAAATGCAACCAAAATAGACCATTGCAAACTACGAATCGGCACAAGTATATCATTAGCCACATAATTGGTCAATTTAGTAGATATGAGGCTAAATAAAGGATAAATTGCAAGCTTATTATCTTTAGATATCAGGCTAGATTATCTTTGCAGATTCTCCATTTTGTGAAGCCATCAAGAGAATAGATGAAAATACCACAATTACATATAGTCAGACAAAGCTAAGCCTAACCAAGCAAAACATGAAGAAATATGAAGATTTGCATCTTTCTGGTTGGTTCTGACTTGATCTTTCTATGTTCAAGATAGACTCTGTATCACAGGTCTGAAATGTCAGCGTTAATTTCTCAAACACAGTGAATCTGGAAACCCAAAACATTAATACACCACACTGGTTTCAGAAGGCTTTGAATGTTCTCAAAATCTTACATGAGAATAATGTAATTTCTCTGGATTCAGATGGCTAATTTATTCCACAACAAAAATTTACTAAAAAGTGAAGTTGCACTCTAGATTAGTACAAACAAAACAAATGATTCTATTCAATCCGTACGAGTAAAGTGGGAAACCATCCTAAAGAAGTTTTTCAATATATGAAATCACAAAAACAAGGAAAAGGAATTCAAGGTTGAAGATAAACACCTTAACTTCCTCATAAAGCATCTTCCCCAAGCCTTAAGTCTCTCCAGGGTTGAGCAATGGCTTCCTCGTGTTTAAGGCTCATTAGTGTTCAGGAATTCAAAAGTATCTATGTATACAAGAGGTGATTTCGAAGACCAACTCCAAGACAAGGCTTTGAAAACTTTGGCAAAGCAGTGATTTCTCCCTCTAATACAAACAAGCAATTTAACTGAGCCATATAAAAAAAAATTATCTCAAAGAAAACAAGCATATTTTAGATTCAAAATCAGGAAAAATCACAAGAAACATATGTATAGATGCATGCATGATGGAAGTTTCCACGTCATCTCGATTCACAAGAAAATGCGAACAGAGATTTTGGTTCTAAATTTAGACAACAAACCTCATCCTTGAAAAAGTTAAGAAGGTAAGAAAAGCAGAGGAAGTGTCATATTTCTGAGGTATCTACAGTTCAAATTTGTCATAAAAATAAAATTCAGGTACACAAAAGTTTGCTTTCAGTAGATTATAAGACTTGAGACCAAACTTCTCATTTGGACTGTAAGGGAGCTTGAAAACTTTAAACCTCATATGGAAATACATCAAAACCTCTTCACAGTACAGAGACAAGGTATTAACGTCCATGGATGACCAACGCCCAATGGAATGGAAATTTACGAGTATGTTACATATAGTAAAGTGGAAATTAGATTAACAGATATACTCTTAGACAACCAGCACCCAGTGGAATGGAAAATTGTGAGTATGTTACATATAGTCAAGTGGAAATTAGAGTGATAGATACTACTCTTAGAGTTGGCAAAATTATGCTCCAAATAGGCCTTGCTTGTATCTAAAATCTTTGAAACCTCTTTACCTCCTTCAAAGGCCTTGAGAATGTATTCATACAGCTCTTGGACCATTTCCTAAGATTTATATGTTTTCTGCACATTACCATTGCTAAATCTGAATTTCACATTCAGTGATCGCGATTTGCAGGGACAAGGGTGGCAGAAATAGAATGGCTGAAGGGTTTTGAAGCTCTCAATGCTAGAGGGATGTTTGCCAGCCCCCAAAACTCATCAAGAAATAGTTGTTCTTATTACCTTGTCTTATCTACTACAACAACTCACAAGCAATTTTATTTCTATCCTCTGAACCCAATAGTATTTATGTATTTCAAAGTGAACAAAGTGATATGTTCTACATCAACCGTTACACTTCTTTCTTGCCAACAACACAATACTTAAGGTTATATTTTCAAGTGACGGGGACACCCAACGGAAACCTCTTCAGCATGGTAGAGAATTCTGCCCAATTCAACGTCACCCCAGATGGACAGCCTAACTATAGAAAACATACAGACCTATACGACGACTAAGAAAAGGCCCTTTCACAAAGTTGGTAGGTACCATGCAAGAGAAGGGAAGATTATCATGTTCCTGCCAGAACAAATAGTCATTTATTGCTTTATTTGTATAGCGAAGAGAAGAGAAGGCACTTTAATGTTCAGAAAATGGAAGTTGACCTTTTCTTATGAAAAATGGGAAGGTTGAGCTGCATTCATATAAAATTAAAGCTTGAGTAAATAAAAAATGGTGAGTTCAGACAATTTCATTTAACTATGATACATGACCAATTGGTCCTGGCTAAGCAATTCCGAGATTTAATGGAAGATTCCTAAAAGACATTTGATACATATTCTAAGGGATTTTTCGTTGTTCTCTTCTCAGCAAACTCAACACATACTAAAACCAGACATCAAGCGCACCAAGCTATCTCATCAGAAATTGCTTACAAGGTTGAAGAACCACCGAAGACTAATTTCTGGAAGTTATCTGTTCATTGAGTCATTAATAAACATTGGTATTAAAGCGTTTGCGAACATTTGCCAATACTATACAACACAGAAATGCCAAATCTTGAGAAAATATATCAATGACATTCTAAAATGTCCAATAAAGATTTGGATTGGATTATATCATTCTAACAAACTCATTTTCCTCCCTGCAAAAATCCTGACAGCTCCAACATGGAAAAATCCATGGAGTAACAACATCTAACTCAAATAATGTCCTGAACACACAAAAAGAATAAATCTACGATGAACTATAGCAACAATAAGCATAATTAACATATCTAATTCAAATAAAGTCTTGAAAACACAGAAATAAAGATAAACCTATCATGAATTATAGCAACAATAAGCATAATGAGTTGTTAATCTGTAAAGCATAATTATGTCAAGTAAAAGACTAAATGGAATATAAATATTTTGAATTTCCCCAACTCTAGTGGGGAACGATATGTATAAATGGTAATATACAAAGTGCAGTTCCAGCTGCTTTCCGAGTTCATTTAAGGGAGAGATAGGAATAAATGACAAAACAAACCATTCAATTCCTGTACATATATTGATGATATCAGTATTTATCAATGTTCGGTGGGCTCAATAGCAGGGCACACCTTAAGCTGGCACAAACAATGCAGTCATTCATGTTAAGATATTTTTTTGTTTTCACCTTGTGTTAATCAGTGAATGGATAAATCAAAACATGATATTAGTCACACCTTCATTATACACATCTTAAGCCAAGCGATCAATTTATAATGATCAGTATCTGTCAGTAACAGTCAGCAATGACACCCTTTCAAAATGCTGTACACAAGCTGCTTCTTAAGTTACACGAGCAGAGGAGTGGAACAGGGCATGCAGGAACAAAAGGTCTACTCCCTTTTGGGCTCAAATAATCCTATATGTAAAATGGCAGATGCAAGAGCATCTACAAGATCATATCTCCCTGCTGTGGGAAACTCTGCAAAGGCACTTTCATGTCCAGAAAATGGAAGGTTGACCTTTTCTTATGGAAAATGGGAAGGTTGAGCTGCATTTATATCAAAAAATGGTGGGTTCAGACAATTCCATTTAACTATGATACATGACCAATTGGTACAAGCTAAGCAATTCCGAGATTTAATGGAAGATTCCTAAAAGACATTTGATACATATTCTTTCTCAGAGATTTTTTGTTGTTCCCTTCTCAACAAACTCAACACATACTAAAACCAGGCATCAAGCCCACCAAGCTACGTCATCAGAAATTGCATACAAGGTTGAAGAACCACCGAAGACTAATTTCTGGAAGTTATCTGTTCATTGAGTCATTAATAAACATTGGTAAAGTGTTTGCGAACATTTGCCAATACTATACAACACATAAATGCCAAAATGTTAGAGAAAATATATCAATGACATTCTCAAATGTCCAATAAAGATTTGGACTGGGTTATATCATTCTAACCAACTCATTTTCCTCTGTTCATTGAGTCATTAATAAACATTGGTATTAAAGTGTTTGCGAACATTTGCCAATACTATACAACACATAAATGCCAAATCTTAGAGAAAATATATCAATGACATTCTCAAATGTCCAATAAAGATTTGGATTGGGTTATATCATTCTAACCAACTCATTTTCCTCCCTGCAAAACTCCTGACAGCTCCAACATGAATTATAGCAACAATAAGCATAATGAATTGTTAATCTGTAAAGGATAATTATGTCAAGTAAAAGACTAAATGCAATATAAATATTTTGAATTTCTCCATCTCTATTGGGGAACGATATTTGTAGGACACACAACACACAGATTGGAAACAAACTTCAACAATATATTAATGAATGTCTCAAAGAATGATGTACAATGTGTACACAAATACATCAAGAAATTGTTGAATCAATTCCCCAGATTTCTTGAACTCTAATAACCGATTACTTAACACAAACTAACCCAAGGATTAGTTGCCTAACATTCCCCCCTTAATCCAAAGAGATATACCAAATTCCAACCCCTTAATCTGAAGGGATATACCAAATTCCAAGAATAAGAGCTCAGAATGCAAAAATGCATCTCAGCCAAGCGCTGAATGTCTCTCGAAAATGGTTTTCAAGGATGACTACAAACCTAAAATTGGAGAACTCAATGTCTCACCAACACTAATTCAGGAACTTACAGAGCAGTTCTCAGAACAAAAAATGTGGTTTTAAGATGACCACAAACTTCGGAAGCTTTATCCACGGCGGTTCCTCGAACAATTCCAAACAAATATGGATGTGATCGAGGAGTGGAACGGGGCATGCGGGAACAAAAGGTCTACTCCCTTTTGGCTCAAATAATCCTATATGTAAAATGGCAGATGCAAGAGCATCTACAAGATCATATTCGGAAGCATCACGACGGTTCTCGAACAATTCAAACAAATATGGATGTGATCGAGGTGGAAGGAACTGTCTGGCAGGAACAAAAGGTCTACTCCCTTTTGGGCTCAAATAATCCTATATGTAAAATGGCGGATGCAAGAGCATCTACAAGATCATATCTCCTGTTTGTGGGAAACTCTGCAAGAGCACTTTCATGTCGAGAAAATGGAAGGTTGACCTTTTCTTATATGAAAAATGGGAAGGTTGAAATTTTGCATTCATATAAAAAAATGGTGGGTTGAGACAATTCCATTTTAACTATGATACATGACCAATTGGTACAAGCTACTTGATCAGAGATTTAATGGAAGATTCCTAAAATACATTTGATACATATTCTTTACGAGAGATTTTTTGTTGTTCCCTTCTCAACAAACTCAACACATACTAAAACCGAGGGCATCAAGACCACTGGCCCTAAAGTAGCTTAGGAAATTGCATACAGAGTTGAAGAACCATAGAAGACTAATTTCGGGAAGTTATCTTGTTCATTGAGTCATTAATAAACATTGGTATTAAAGTGTTTGCGAACATTTGCCAATACTATACAACACATAAATGCCAAATCTTAGAGAAAATATATCAATGACATTCTCAAATGTCCAATAAAGATTTGGATTGGGTTATATCATTCTAACCAACTCATTTTCCTCCCTGCAAAACTCCTGACAGCTCCAACATGAATTATAGCAACAATAAGCATAATGAATTGTTAATCTGTAAAGGATAATTATGTCAAGTAAAAGACTAAATGCAATATAAATATTTTGAATTTCTCCATCTCTATTGGGGAACGATATTTGTAGGACACACAACACACAGATTGGAAACAAACTTCAACAATATATTAATGAATGTCTCAAAGAATGATGTACAATGTGTACACAAATACATCAAGAAATTGTTGAATCAATTCCCCAGATTTCTTGAACTCTAATAACCGATTACTTAACACAAACTAACCCAAGGATTAGTTGCCTAACATTCCCCCCTTAATCCAAAGAGATATACCAAATTCCAACCCCTTAATCTGAAGGGATATACCAAATTCCAAGAATAAGAGCTCAGAATGCAAAAATGCATCTCAGCCAAGCGCTGAATGTCTCTCGAAAATGGTTTTCAAGGATGACTACAAACCTAAAATTGGAGAACTCAATGTCTCACCAACACTAATTCAGGAACTTACAGAGCAGTTCTCAGAACAAAAAATGTGGTTTTAAGATGACCACAAACTCCGGAACTGTCACAGTAGTTCTTCGAACAATTCCAAACAAATATGGATGTGCTCGCTCAGAAACAACTCAATCAACTGAGGTTATGGCTCAGGATGTGGATCACTGACTCAGGCTCGCTTGACATCTCGAACTCGAACCTGTAGCAGACCACCCACCAACAAATCCCCCCTTGTCGAATACAAGCCTCAAGGTGAGAAATATTCGTCATCACTGCAAGACTCGTTGCTCTCGAACAAATTCTTCGATATGATATGTAGATCTTCTTGGCTGCTTTCGTCCATTCCCAAGAAGCAATCCATCCAAAACTTAACTTCTCTCTTGCAGTGCTATTCTTTTTGGAACATCTGATTGACTCGTGATTTCGTTTTCCACAATGCTCGCACAGGTGAAGATCAAAACACTGATCTTTCGTATGTCCAACTCTGTTACACTGTTTGCATCTATCAACTTTTTCTGGAACTACACCATCTAGAAAACCTGCACTTCGAAATTTTATAGGTTTAGCAAAGTCTGGAATGTGAAAAGATACATCACTGTTATAACCAAGACCTGTTCTATGTTTATTGTGTGTCATCTCTTCCCATGCTCTTATAACAAGTTTCACATCAGAGCTTCTAACTGCTTCCAAATTTTCACCTGAAATCACTTGATTTCTCTGATCATTCTTTGACTGATGATGAGGCTCAAACAAATTATTTCTTCCCATGGTCTTATAACCGGTTTCACATCAGCGTTTCTAACTGCGTCCAAATTTTCACCTGAAAGCACTTCATTTCTCTGATCATTCTTTGATTGATGATGAGGCTCAAACAAATTGTTGTTTTGAACAAACACCAGTTCAGAATCACAAGTTTTCTTTTGAAGTTCGTTTCGCTGTAACTGCAATTCTAACTCCAAAAATTCAATTTTGCTTTTAGCATTTTTCAAACATGATTGGATGTCAGAGAGGATATCTTTGCTGACTTGTACATCGTTATGAACAATAGATAGCATTAAATTGCTTAATAACTGTACTAAATCATTTACTTTGGCCATATGAATAACTGTACTAAATCATTTAATTTGACCATTTTCTCAGAAAAAGGGTTGTTGGCGACCACTGAAAATGCACCCAATAAAAACAATTTTACAATGATTTAACTGGGTGGGTGTCGGGTTCAACCGATCATGCACCCATCAATGCATCCATCAACAATACAAGTCGACAAGAAAAAATATTTGCCAATTTGTTTTTTAAAAAATAAATCCACAAAACCTAACCAACTAACAATTGGTTCTTCTTTTTGCTCATAAGTTTTCAAAAAATGAAAAAAATCCAACCATATAAAAACCATCCTAACACAAATCTTGCAAAATTACCATGCCAATATAACAAACAACAACAATGACTCATGACCAAAAAAAAATTCAATTTACAAAGCACTGAGTCAACATTAAACACTTCAGGATTCACACCAACTCTCAAAGAGTTCAACCAATTTTAAAAACATCATCAATAAACACTTCAAGGTTCCCACCAACTCTCAAAGAGTTCAACCAATTTTAAAAACATCATCAATAAACACTTCAAGGTTCCCACCAACTCTCAAAGTATTCAACCAATTTTAAAAACATCAACCAAATATTACTTTAAATAAGTCAATGATGAAATCCTCATCAACGATTCAAAATTTATTATGACAGCAACACACAATCCGTTTGAATCTATTATGACAGCAACACACAATTCCTTGCTTTCTGCAACAACCTCTCCACGCACGCGCACAACACATTAAAGAATTCCTTCAGTTTCCTATCTCAATTGCTATACACTGCAACCTTATTCCAAAGTAGCCAAAATATTGTTCGGTCATGTCATAATGGAGCAACAATTTTCCTTCTAAAAATCACAAGAACTATTCTTGTGCGCTTTTTCAGTGGAAATAAATGATTTTCTAAAATATACAGAAATACACCTTGAAATTTTCCGCAATTCAGTCAATTACCTTATGTCCTGCAATTCCAGGCCAGAGAATAAAAAATATTAACTGAAGATTCAATGAAACTGTTTGAAAGGCGCCCACTTTGCTGCCATAATACCAATCTCGGCCTTCACCTTAACCTTTTACAAGGTATTTCAGGAAATGCTTTTAAAGGAAAACTCCAGCGGCGGGTTTTAGTCGGTGAAGGCGGTATACTCCAGCATACATCAGATACATCGAAAAACATATACTTTCAAGGTATTTAAAGCTTTTACTGACATTTCCCCAAATTCAAGATTGCTTTTCTCAATATTTCTCCGAAATTAAAGATTCAACAGTTCATCTCGGCTGTGTATTACCCAGAACATGGCAACCCACTGCAAATTCATGTTTTACAGGGCCGAATGGCTGAGATGATGTTTAGGCAGCAATTATTTTCAGTGTATCTGTAGGTAATGAGAAACCTTAGCAAGACCTCTAGAGAATGTTGATTGAGAATGCAGGTGTCTTGGTTACAGGGATGGAAGAAGAGACGGTAAAGCTTGAAAATAAAGCTGATATTTTCAACGACTCATTCAGTGCAACATTCCACAACTTCACCACAAAGAGTTAAAATTTCACTGTGCAAGTGAATACTTTTCAACCAGAGATTAAAACTGCAATATTATAACAAAGTCACCATGCTGAAGGCCTCAAACAATATTATAACAAAGTCACAATGCCGAAGGCCTCAAAGAATAAATGTTCTTCAACGCAGTTTGAAATATGACAATATTTTTACCTTCAAACCATGAATTGAAGAAGGCACAATTCAATCAAAGACTTCATCTTGCCATAAAATTTTCTTTCCAACGGTGGTTGCGGCAGTATTCAGCAAGAGCAAGTAGGCCTCCCGTCAAGCACAAATGGTCTTAACTCGAACGCTTCACCTCTGCGTCCAGCGGTTCTCCCAAAATATCACTCTGGTTAAACAATGTATGGCCAAACACTGCATGCCTTCGACTTCCATATCGGAATCTAACTCGGCTTCTTATTAGTCATTGACTATTCCTCTTCTTGGAATTTGCAGCGCCCTCGACATGTAACTGCTCCCACGTTCGATCAACACTCCCCATAATACAACTTGTACATGAAGAGAATAGTTTTGCTTCAACGTCTAATAGAGAAAAAGAACAACTAGAGCTAGTGCAGACAGATTTGTGCAGTCCAATGCAAGAAATTCAGTTGCTGGTAGTCTCTATTTTCTTACTTTCATTGATGATTTTAGCAGGAAAATTTGGGTGTATTTCATCAAATATAAATCAGAAACATTTTCGAAGTTTAAGGAGTTCAAAGCCGAGGCTGAAAAACAAAGCGACAAGTTTATTAAAGTTCTGAGGTCTGATAAAGGAGGTGAGTATGAATCTAATGAATTCATTGATTTTTGCAAACAACATGGTATTAAAAAACAAACGACAACTAGTTATACTCCGCAGTAGAATGGAGTTGCGGAAAGAAAGAATCAGACAATTATGAATATGGCTCGGATTTTGCTCAAAACACGAAATTTGTCTAAAGATTTATGGGCTGAAGCAATTGCATGTTCAGTATATATTTTGAATAGATCACCAACTTCTAGTGTTCAAAGTTTTTTACCTGAAGAAGCATGGAGTGGAAAAAAGGTAACTATTTCACACTTTCGTGTATTTGGTTGTATTTCTTTTGCTCATGTTCCAGAAAAATTGAGAAAAAAAAGCTTGATGATAGGAGCAAAAAGTATATTTTTATAGGATATAGTGATCAATCTAAGGCATACAGACTATTTAATCCTATAACTAAGAAGTTTGTCGTAAGTCGAAATGTGAAATTTCTGGAAGACAAGTCTTGGAATGAAATGGAGAACAATACTTGTCCTAATCCTTTTATTCTTTTTGATGAACATCAAACACCTGCATCATGCACTCCAAGATTATAGGTTCAAGACAAAACCAGTAGTAGTTTATCAAGAAGTAGCAGTTCATCATCTTTTGAGTCTGATTCTGATAATCCTAAAATGAAAAACTTAAGTGATATTTATGCACAAGATGATGTTGATGATATTGTAAATTTTGCATTTGTTTCATTTCAACCTACTTGTTTTGAAGAGGCTATAAAGGACAAAGAATGGTTAGATGCGATGAATAATGAAATTGATGCTATTGAAAGAAATCAAACTTGGGATTTGGTTGATTTACCTAATGATAAAAACTCTATAGGTGTCAAATGGGTTTTTAAAACAAAGTTAAATGAGAAAGGTGAAGTTGATAAGCACAAAGAAAGATTAGTTGCCAAAGGTTTTTCACAGCAACTTGGCATAGATTATGGTGAAACATTTGCACTTGTAGCAAGAATTGACATTGTTCGTTTTGTATTAGCTATTGTAGCACAAAAAAAGTGGCCGATTTACCAAATGGATGTAAAGTCTGCTTTTTTGAATGGTGTTTTGAATGAAGAAGTGTATGTTGATCAACCACCTAGTTTCGAAATAAAAAATCAAGAACATAAGATGTATAGGTTGAAGAAAGAATTATATGGCTGGAAGCAAGCTCCAAGAGCTTGGTACAGTCGAATAGACCATTACTTGCCGAATAATGGTTTTAGAAGAAGCGACTATGAGGCCACTTTGTATATCAAGAATGATCATAAAGGTAATATTTTGACACTGTGTCTTTATGTTGATGACATAATTTATATAGGTAACATGCAGTTAGATGTATTTAAAGCTGCAATGAAAAATGAATTTGATATGACAGATCTTGGATTAATGAGATACTTCTTATGTATCGAAGTGAAGCAAACACAAGATGGTATGTTATGAGTCAACAGAAGTATGCTACTGACATTTTGAAAAAGTTTAAGATGGACAGGTATAAATCGATGGATACTCCTATTGAAGTTGGTACAAAGTTGAGTAAAGATGATGTGGGTACTATTGTTAATGTGACTTTGTATAGGCAACTTGTTGGTAGTATTATGTATCTTACGACTACTAGACTTGATATAGCATTTGCAGCTAGGTATATTTCCAGGTTTATGGAGTCTCCTAAAGATTGTCATTGGAAAGCTGGAAAAAGGGTGTTAAGAAATATTGCAGGTACATCTATGTATGGTTTATCATATGGAGCCTCTGCAGACAGTAAGCTTGTTGGTTATACAGATAGTGATTATGCAGGATGTATTGATTATCGGAAAAGCACTTCTAGTTATGCTTGTCTATTTGGCAGAAACATGATCTCGTGGTCATCCAAAAAGCAGCCCATAGTTGCGCTATCTTCAACAGAGGCCGAGTATGTTGCAGCAAATTTAGCATCATGTCAAGCAGTGTGGCTAAAGAGACTTCTCTCTGACTTCGAATATACAGAAAATGAACCTATTTCAATCCTTTGTGACAACACTTCCGCTATTTCCTTGTCGAAGAACAATGTCTTTCATCAAAAGAGCAAACATATTGACACTCGTTTTCACTTCATTCGTGAACTCGTCAAAAATGGTGATATTGTTCTCAAATTTTGTGAATCCAAGGAACAGTTAGCAGATATTTTCACCAAACCGCTAGAAAAAGTTAATTTTGAATTTCAATGTCAAAAATTAGGCATAAAACAATGTAACCCTCAAGATTAAGAGGAAGTGTTAAAAGTCAATGGATAGAGGTAGAGGTAGAGGTTTTCGTGGCAGGAAAAGTAAAGGTAGAGGACAGTCTCAGTCTGATGATAGACCACAGGTAACTGAAACACATTCAGAGAAGTCTCAAAATGATCATGGTCATAAGTGGATAGATAAATCTAAAATTCAGTGTCACTACTGCAAAAAATATGGCCATTATAAGTCTGAATGTCGAAAACTACAGTATAAAAATAAAGCCAATGTTACAAACACTGAATGTGAAACATCCGATGCTTTATTTTTGGCATGCCAAGTAACTGTGCAAGTACCTAATCAAGATGTTTGGTTGGTTGACAGTGGATGTAGTAATCATATGACTGGTCATAGTGATTTGTTTTCACATCTTGATACATCTTTCAGTTCATCTATTGGTTTGGGTGATGATCATCAGGTTAAAGCTTCAGGAAAAGGTGTTGTACCTGTCTTAACCAAACAAAATGTTGTGAAGAATATCTATGATGTTTATTATGTACCCAATTTCAAGCATAATTTTTTGAGTGTTGGTCAGTTAGATGCACATGGTTATGATGTTAGCTTTCACAACACTACTTGCACGATTTTTGATAAGCATAAGTCTCTTGTTGCAAAGATTCCAATGACAAAGAACAGGTTGTATCAGTTACAGTTAAAAAGTGAGAAGTTGTATGCACATAATGTTTCAACACCAACTAACTCTGATTTGTGGCATTTGCGATATGGTCATTTACCTATCAAAAGTATGAGTTTGTTGCAAAGTCAGTCCATGGTGAAAGGGTTGCCTTCTTTGTCTGATCATATCTCTTCATGTACAAGTTGTATTATGGGTAAACATAAACGAGATAGTTTTGCTTCAGCCACTAATAGAGCCAAAGAACAACTAGAGTTAGTGCATACAGATTTATGTGGTCCTATGCAAGAAAAATCAGTTTCTGGCAGTCTCTATTTTCTTACTTTCATTGACGATTTTAGCAGGAAAGTTTGGGTGTATTTCATCAAATATAAATCAGAAACATTTTCGAAGTTTAAAGAGTTCAAGGCCGAGGCTGAAAAACAAAGTGGCAAGTTTATTAAAGTTCTGAGGTCTGATAAAGGAGGTGAGTATGAATCTAACGAATTCATTGATTTTTGCAAACAACATGGTATTAAAAAACAAACGACAACCAGCTATACTCCACAGCAAAACGGAGTCGCAGAAAGAAAGAATCAAACAATTATGAATATGGCTCGAAGCTTGCTTAAAACACGAAATTTGTCTAAAGATCTATGGGCTGAAGCAGTTGCATGTTCGGTATATATTTTGAATAGATCGCCAACTTCCAGTGTTCAAAATTGTGTACCTGAAGAAGCATGGAGTGGACAAAAGGTAACAGTTTCACACTTTCGCATATTTGGTTGTGTTGCTTTCGCTCATGTTCCAGAAAAATTGAGGAAAAAGCTTGATGATAGGAGCGAAAAGTATATTTTTATAGGATATAGTGATCAATCTAAGGCATATAGATTGTTTAATCCTATAACTAAGAAATTTGTCGTAAGTCGAGATGTGAAATTCCTGGAAGACAAGTCTTGGAATGAAATGGAGAACAATACTTGTCCTGATCCTTTTATTTTGTTAGATGAACATAAAACATCTGCAACAAGCACTCCAAGATTACAGGTTAAAGAAAAAACCAGTAGTAGTTCATCCAGCAGTAGCAGTTCATCGTCTTCTGAGTCTGATTCTGATAATCCAAAGATGAGAAACTTAAGTGATATTTATGCACAAGATGATGTTGATGATATTGTAAATTTTGCATTTCTTTCATTCCAACCTACTTGTTTTGAAGAGGCTATAAATGACAAAGTATGGGTAGATGCTATGAATAATGAAATCGATGCTATTGAAAGAAATCAAACTTGGGATTTAGTTGATCTACCTCATGATAAAAACTCAATAGGTGTCAAATGGGTTTTTAAAACAAAGTTAAATGAGAAAGGTGAAGTTGATAAGCACAAAGCACGATTAGTTGCCAAAGGTTTTTCTCAGCAACCTGGCATAGATTATGGTGAAACATTTGCACCTGTAGCAAGAATTGATACAGTTCGATTTGTATTGGCTATTGCAGCACAAAACAAGTGACCTATTTACCAAATGGACGTAAAGTCTGCTTTTTTGAATGGTGTCTTGAATGAAGAAGTGTATGTTGAACAACCACCTGGTTTCGAAATCAAAAGTCACGAACATAAAGTGTACAGGTTGAAGAAAGCGTTGTATGGCTTGAAGCAAGCTCCAAGAGATTGGTACAGTCGAATAGACCATTACTTGTTAAATAATGGTTTCAAAAGGAGCGACCACGAGCCCACTTTGTATATCAAGAATGATCATCAAGGTAATATTTTGATATTGTGTCTTTATGTTGATGACATAATCTATACAGGTAACATGCAGTTAGATGAATTTAAATCTGCAATGAAAAATGAATTTGAAATGACAGATCTTGGATTAATGAGATACTTCTTGGGTATCAAAGTGAAACAAACACAGGATGGTATGTTTATGAGTCAACATAAGTATGCTACTGACATTTTGAAAAAGTTTAAGATGGACAGGTGTAAACCGGTTGATACTCCTATTGAAGTTGGTACAAAGTTGAGTAAAGATGATGTGGGTACTATTGTTAATGCGACTTTGTATAAGCAACTTGCTGGTAGTATTATGTATCTTACTGCTACTAGGCCTGATATAGCATTTGCAGCTAGTTATATCTCCAGGTTTATGGAATCTCCTAAAGACTGTCATTGGAAAGCTGGAAAAAGGGTGTTAAGATACATTGCAGGTACATCTACTTATGGTTTATCATATGCAGCCTCTGCAGATAGTAAGCTTGTTGGTTATACAGATAGTTATTATGCAGGTTGTATTGATGATCGGAAAAGCACTTCTGGCTATGCTTTTCTATTTGGCAGAAATTTGATCTCGTGGTCATCCAAAAAGCAACCCATAGTTGCACTATCTTCAACAGAGGCCGAGTACGTTGCAGCAAATTCCACATCATGTCAAGCAGTGTGGCTAAAAAGACTTCTCTCTGACTTTGGATATACAGATAATGAACCGATTTCAATCCTTTGTGACAACACTTCCGCTATTTCCTTGTCGAAGAACAATGTGTTTCATCAAAGAAGCAAACATATCGACACTCGTTTTCACTTCATTCGTGAACTCGTCAAGAATGGTGACATTGTTCTCAAATTTTATGATTCTATGATAATATATTTTTCACTAAACCCAACTAGAAAAGTTAATTTTGAATTTCAATGTCATAAGTTAGGAATAAAACATATGTAACCCTAAAAATTAAGGGGGAGTGTTAAAGAATTAGTTCGATTAGTTTAGAATCAGTTTCAATGTAGTTCCATAACCGTCCAGCAAACCGTCCAGTTCCCTGTATAAATGCAGTTTAATGAATCTGTCAAACGTAGTGTGTTCTCATCGATTTCTCTGTCTTGTTTCTTTCTATTTTTAAAAAAAATATTTATATTAAATTAAGATATTTTTTTAATTAATCAAAAATATACACTTTACCATTTACTAGACATAACCACATATACAGTTGAAAAATTAAAAATAAAAACCATCATTTTAAAATTTTTGGAACGTTTAAACAAATATTTTAATACTATATTTTTATTTATTTAGTTATTACAAATGCATTTTGGAAGTTTGGAAGATGTGTAAGCGATTATTTTATTACTAAATTTTTATTTAGTTATTGCAATTGCGTTTTGGAAGTTCGGGTCTCTTCCACTGACCATTGCATCATTCTATTGTTCAACGTGATGTCCATTTTGGCGGGCTTTCCAAGTTTAACGACTACATGCTATCTTAACAAAGGAGATGCAGAGAATGGCAGAGACAACGGAACTATACTACTTTTTATTGAAAGGAGAAATGTGTATCACAGCCAGAAATAAATATGCAGCAACCAACTTCCAGTCCATCACTAACTAATCTAGAACTACTTCTAAACTAACCGAATGATTAATTCTTTAACACCCCCTCTTAATCTTGAGGGTTACATTATTTTATTCCTAACTTTTGACATTGAAATTCATTCTATATTTCCGAAGTCAGAGAGAAGTCTCTTGACTTTCAACTAGATTTGGTTTTCTTCTTCTTTTCTTCCAAATTCTGTAGCCTCTAAATTGTTTCATCATATTCGTCTTATTGTATTGTTCAAACTTCAGACTTTTCATTTGCTGGTGCAGGTCTTTTACTATTCCAGGTTGTCTAAGCATGTCCTGGACATCTTCAAGAAATGTGGGCTGCTGCCACATACTGTCTTCCATATTATGGTTTTCATGATCAATCTGCTGCAACATAATATTAGAATAATGTTTTATTTCTTCAAAACTCCAATGCGTGAAAATTTCATTGACATATTCATCATGCATGTCATCTTCAACATTCATTTCTACATCTTCTGTGTAGATCTCATCCAGACATGGTGTTGCAAGCCATGTTTCAATAAACTTTAACTCTTCTTCATAATCATTTTGTGTACTTGCACATTGAAAATCAATATCAGAATCCAAAATATTTTCAGAACGACATTGGTTCTGGTCTTTCTGCTCTGCAATGAGAGCTTTCTCCTGTTGTGCTTCTTTCTCTATTTCTGCCTCTATCTCTGTTTCCTTCTGCTCTGCAGTGACAGCTTTCTGCTGTTGCGCTTCCTTCTCTGCTTCTACATCCTTCTCTGTTTCTGCTTTTTCTTTGCAGACTTCTTTCTTTGCTTCTGCCTTTGTCTCTTTTCCACTAACCTGTAATGCTGCGAACAGATTGTCTTCCACTAACTGCAGTGAGGAAATCTCACCAAATAACATCATGTCAATATCATATTTTTGTTGCATCATCTGCAACCAGTCATCATTAGTCAAAAATTCATTATCAAAGTTAACATCAACCATCAAATTTTCATCAGCAAGTTGCATTGCTGGATTCACCATCTCATCATCAGCAAGCTGTGTTGCTGGAATCAACAAGTCGTCATCAGCAAACTGTGTTGCTGGTTTCATCAAACTTTCGTCAGCAAGCTCTGTTGCTGGAATCACCAAATCTTCATCAGCAATCCATGTTGCTGGTATCAACAAATCTTCGTCCACTTGTAACTGTGTACAGTGGGGTTCACAAACATCTTCGTCTGCTTGACTTCCACAAACAAATGAGTCTACATATGCATCAAATACCTTGCTTCCAAAAACTTCCAAAATTTCCGTACTAATATCTTGCTTCCAAAATTTATGTACTAAGACAATACTTTGAGAGGCTTTAACACTTTCACTTTCTCACTCACTTTTTCACTCTTCAAATTTTAAATAAACCACAAAAACATGATTCCATTCCTCTTTCACTTTCTCACTCACTTTTTTACTCTTTCTCACTCACTTTTTTTACTCTTCAGATTTTATGTACTAATATCCTCAAATTATTAACAAATACATAATAATATTTGTTCCCAAATATTACATGCCTAGCAAACTGAAGTCTTTCTTTGACAGTGCTGAAAACAAATGCTCTGTTAGGACAAATTGTTGCATGAATTCTGTGACCTCAAAGAAAGGTACAAGTTACTATCTTTGAAAAGCTAACAACAATAATGCAGACGGCTGAAAAGACGGGGTTAAATTACACCATCGCCATGGAAGACAGATCGCTTTAATCAAAATAGCATGCGCGGATCTAAACTCCAATTACCAGATGGCAAATTCTAAATAAGCGGTACATTCTCTGATTTTGTCTCGCTCTCTGCAAACCCTCTGCTGTCTGTCTCGCTCTCTGCACCAAAATTATTTTTCCTACCAGCAAGAAGTGTGGACTCGCGACGCAGACTTTCAGACGGACTTCGCGTGGAGTGGCATGTATTACCTAGCCATTAATAGATCAAAACGTTGAAGCACGGAAAGGGGTTTCCGCTTCAACAGCCAACAGAGTTGTGTGGATTTTTTTTTAAGAAAAGAACATGCTTTCTATATTTATTCTTGCATGCTCGTGTGATTACAACACTTGAATACAGTTACAAAAACTGAGAATTGCCTTCGCCCATATTACCATTAACAAATCTGAATATATTGTGTAATAAATAGAACCTAAGAACTGTGCGGAAAAACCAGAAACTGGCTTCCTCGTCTCCAAAAACTATCCTTAAAACTGTCGGCTTCACCTTGGACTTTATTTTTCGGGTTCTAGGCTGGGAATCCTTGCTCCTCAGATCTTTCCTACATATTACATATAAATATTGAATTTGGGTCCATTTTTGGGTCAAACAACGACAATGTATCACAGATCACAAACCTCACGGCACCAACCCAAATCCGAATCTCTGGAGCTAAAATTCATGTAAGGGTATTCAGGTATTTATCGATTACTGTTCCATCAATTCAACAGAGACAGAAACAAATTCTACGCCCTTTCTGCATTCCATCTTACAACCAGTTCCAGTACTTTAAAGTGTCCAAACCTTCAGATTTCTTACAATCATTTTAACAAACACATAGCTTACCTCCTCTGCTCATTCTTACCATCGCTCACTTCTGAAATTGATGAATCTTCGAGCCATGTTTTCTACAATGGCTAACGCCTCATGTGCTAGCAATTATGAGCGTTGCATACACATCAACTTCAACCAACACCAGTTTCAAACAGCGCGATGCCACTGTTTAACGCTGGTTATTACATTATTCAACGCACAACAAAAACTGCGAGTCAATCTTACCAATCATGGGTCATAATCTGGACCTTGCGCTTTTCACAGTTCCATCGTCTTCACGGCTGAATTGCTCCTTTTCCATCCGGCTTCTCATGACTCGAATTCAACCCAACAGCACGAAGATTTGATTGTACACACGGTGGCGGCGACGACAGGACATGACAAATAAACAGTCTCAGCTATCAGACTCCTCTTGTGCCCTGATCTCTGTCTCTGCTGCTCCAACGATCAAACAACAAACAGAAAAAACAAAATTAACAAATCAACAAGATCAACCTTGCTCCGATACCATGTCAAATTAACAAAGGAGACAGCAGAGAATGGCATAGCACAACGGAACTACATCATATTTATTGAAAGGAGAAATGTGTATTTATACAACTCAGAAACAGTTATGCATAAACTGAATCTGGAAACTGATTGTTAACTAATCTAGAACTACTTCTAAACTAACCGAATGATTAATTCTTTAACAACTACATGCTATCTGGTTCCTTCAAATTAAATTACCATGTAAATCAAATTAAATTACGAAGTTTGTCACCATGTAATTATGAAGTAGTGGGCGCGGGTTTGAGGGGTTGTCAGAACCGACTTAAAAACTTGATCAAAGGTTCAAACCACGCCTGAAATACATAAATCCAATGAACCGTTCCAGATGAGGCAAGAAAACTTGATCAAAGGTTCAAACCACGCCTGAATTACATAAATCCAATGAACCGCTCCAATGAGCCAAGAGCTGGAATATATAGCCGTTGAACGAATTCGGTAAATCTATATATACGTTTTTGGAAACTCATTTTACAGCATTTTCTTCCTCTGTCTATCTATTTTCAGATTGGCATCCTTC